>LPNX010386788.1:1442650-1563390 GCA_001517045.1 Pseudotsuga menziesii
TGCGTATTTTACATCTGCAACTATATTTCTATTAATGAAAATGATGAACATGTTGAAGAATGCTTGTCTAAATGCATGTTGATTCCGCTGTGCAAGGATAATTAATAATAGCTGTGCATAATCTACAATTGTAGTTGTGTATGTTAAATGAATTGCATTTAGGCATGTTATACTGCAATGCATTCTCCCTTTCAGCATTTTGTTTTATGAAATTTTAAGCCTGTACATGTTCATGGGCGGTTAGCCCGGCCTGATAGAGCTAGTAGTCGCGTCCTCTACGCCGGTCGGAGGCATGGGGACGTGACATGATACAATGTTAGGAAATTGTGTTTCTCTTCCCCTAGTCTCTTCCCCAACCCTCATGCACAACAAATACTCTCAAAATGACTAAATTACAAATATATAAATAAATAAAAACAAATGAAGAAGATACATGAAAATGATCACATATGCACTCTCAAAATCACACTCACAGCAAATATTTCATTCATTTTTAGCTTCAACTGAAGCCTAATTTATAAAATACACAACTTGATCAAGATGACAAGAGGATTAGGTCAAATCATATCTCTTTCACACCCAATAAGGGGAGGATCTCTTAAATCCGAGGAACTCCTAAAAAACAACAAAACAACCTCCTACTGGGATAGAAAACAATTCCAACAAAAAACTAAATCTGGTACATAACAAATCAAACTTAGCACTATACTCATCTTCTAACATAAATGAACTCAATGGTATTCACTGCTTTCTTTTTAATTAGATTAACATTGGCCAACTACAATTCATTTCAAGATTGTAATTGTAAATAGATTGCAAAACAATATAAACTATTGATTTAAACTCTACACCATTCATTGATTTTTTTTAATTTATATTTTTCTTGAGAAGTACATTTTAGAGACTCTTTTTGGCTAAGTTATTGATGTATGATGGTTGTATCTATGTCGTCAAAGTCACTTGGGACTTGTACCTTGTCTCATCCACACCCATTTTGGGAGTTTAAACCAAAGTCTACACGTTAATATAAATTTGATCACCTAACTGCTTGTTTGTAAACCACACTCCTGTGATCTGCATTTTTCTAATTTTACAACTATATAACATTGATGAATGTCTTTTAATTCTATAACTCCACAAACTTTATATGTACTTTACGCCATAGTAATAATATTCAATCATATATCAACCTTTATTCTAAAAACATTTCAAACCAATTTTTAACACAAAATAGATATAATATCATCAATACACTTTTGATTATAGCTGACAATATACCTCACATCTTCGATAGCTATCGAACTATAACTTAGAAGCCACAAATTAAAAACCCCAAAATATTAAAAAATATCTTTAAAGAAATCATAAATATAAATTAAATCACCAAAATTTGAAGGAATAAATTAGTGCGTGGTTTATACTTGTCAAAATTATAGTGAGCTCGGGACGCTTCTCACGAAGCTCTTTGAACATAGGAATACAATTTTAAAACAAACTAATTAATTGGTTTCTTTAGGTCCGATAGACCAATTCTGGTCTCAGTGGACGTTAACTATCATCAACATCATCATCAGAAAATTTATTTTTCACAAATTTAAAACTAAATTAGTATATATATATATATTTTAATACAAAATCATATTTAATTTAGATTTTATATCTATATAGACTAACTTTATTATTTATAATATTAATCCATTTACTTTTAACAATCAAAATATTTTTAAAAATATTTTTAAAACTAACTAATTTCATAGTATTTTTTTAATATTAAGGAAGAATCAAAGTATTTCCATTATTTATAATAAGATGTTGTGAATTAGATTTGGATCAAGTGGAAAGTATCACAAATATCACAACTAATACTACCAACTACTTAATTTAAGATCGGTTGACATTTCATTATCTATAACACAAATGCATTTTCTTCATAAATTGCTGTGACTTAAAAAAGTCGAGAAACTCTTATTTTGACGAGTTTTTTTTACAATACAATTTTCTTCTTAATCTTTTTATACCAAAATACATATAAATCAAAATTTTATATTTATATTTAAACAACTATACTATATATTAACCAATGTCATTATTTATAATATAAAATGGTTTTTCTATTTAAAGTTGGAGTAAATTAAAAAGTGGTCAAATGCAATTTTAGGGTGCTTATTTATTTTTTCCATAATAAATTAAAGTTCCTTTCAAATGACCTAAAATGCTTAAATACAAACTAAATAATTAAAATAAAATATCAAAAAATAAATCTTAACTAAAATGAAATGAGAAATTAACGTCACAATAGTTAAAACCCCCACAACACACACACCAACCAACCAAAACACAAAAAATAATAAAATTTAATTTATTTTTTTCATGTAAAAAACTATACTTATATTAAGTATATGTAAAGATGAAGATAACATATGCAGAAAGTTTCAAAATATCTAAAAACGATTAAAGATAGATAGGCCTCCCAATACATAAGTTAGATCCCCACTCTACTATCTCTCGGTCATCATAAACACTTACAACTATAAAGGCCAATATCATATATTACAACAATTTTCGTCAAAATTTATCACTGAATATAACCTAAATTGATCAAGTATTATGTAATAAATTAAATACTATTTATAGAAACTAATTATAACGCATCTAGCTTCAAAGTACTCCAAAGAGAGCCAAATGATTGTTGTATAGTAAAGTGGTCATGAAGCCACCCATCCAAAACCAAACAGGCCCAGGAAGCCAAAGGTATCACTAGTAGCCAAAAAGATGTTGAAAATATGTGCCAGACGATTCAACACGCATATTGAATAACCCAATAGCAACACCAAATTATATAGTACATGTAGTATGAGAAGGTAACAATGAATATAACAAGTACCAAATCCAAAAAATATATAAGAATAAACCAAAAATGCTGGCATATCCCTGTAGAGAATATAATGCAACCGTAACACATTCCCAATATAAAAGAAGTCTTGAGCCTATAGACTTCATTCAATCCTCATATGACCACATAGTCGAGATAATATGCTAATGTAAACATGTAAGGTCAATATCTGCCCCTACCAATAATCTCTTAGGAATGATAATGATACATTTATAAAATGTAATCTGCCAAAAGGACAAAATAAGTGCACAATTGGCATCCCATAACCTGGAAGAACTCGGGACAACCATGGATAATAAATGAAAACTTGAATCCTATCATATTCGAGAATATCTCCATTATTAATCAAATTAATGTGAATATAACCCTCTGATGCATGAAGAGAATCTTTGGAGAGCCAATCAACCTTTAGATTATATTCATGATATATATGCATAAATGCAATCTCTTCAATACTAATATCAACTCTCTGATTTTGGATATCCAAAAGTTCAAACTATTCACCTGCAAATTGCTCTTATGACTTGCCCGATCAATGATTGATTTTGAATCACTCACCACATGTATGGATTATATATTTTTTACTCTAGCAAAAAATAGGAGCTTCCAAAGGGGCAATAGTTCACTCGAAGTATTTGATCCCTTTAGAGAATTCATATATAACTTATAGTGACAATCCTGGCTCAGCTATAACACCATACCCACTCCAAATTTTGTTGCATTTAATAGGGAGTCCCCATCAAAAAAGCCTTTGAAACCCTACATGGGCAGAGAGGGAGGCAGCATCCTCATTAAAGAATGATAAGGGCCATGCACTTTTTCTTTGTGAACCTATGAGAAAGCATCCACCACTCTATATGCAACCACATATATAATAGTGCAAGAACCCGCAAATACTAACTTATTATGAGCTTTACAAATTTCCTAGCACAGAAATAAGGGAAGCTCAGTCCAATATTGGTTATGATGCCTTCAATTACGCATAGACTCCTACTGATAATCACCTAACCATGCACCATTGAAATGTAGATGAATAGAGATTCAAGTCTAAACATTGTAGGTGAAAACATAAGATATAAATAAGTGGGCCACCGATTAAGCTCCACATCCTTAACACAAACATATGTTCGAACCCACAACACCCCTTTTAAAAAAAATGTTCTAGGTTAAGATCTGATTACCTAAAGCAAGCCAGAAAAAAAAATTGATCTTCAAAGGAGCATACTACTTCCACAAATTCTTATCCCACCATAAGTCTTCTACATCAAGGTTAACCAACAAGGCATCATAAACGGCTCTGGCATAGATTATCCACTCTTATCACTCCAATACCAAACAAGAGGATCAATCTGATTAGAGAGGAAAATGCGTCCCCTTTGAATACCCAAAATATACGGAGACCACTCTTCGGATAAAGCTCTATCAAGTTCCAACTGAAGTGCTCCCACCCAATGAGTACCCATACCAGCAGCATCATACCTCAAATAGATTTGATCAAGGGTTTCATACCCCAAAGAATAAATAATTATAATCAGCTTAGGGGAAAGTGTGAAATTACTTGGACCCCCTACTATGGGATCCAAACCAACTTTGATCGAAGTACCATTACCTGCTACCCAAGCCAACCAATATCCTAAGATTTGAAAGGATGACAGAAGACAACTCCAAATGTGAGAAACACCTTTGATTGAATTTTCTATGGCCTTGATCGATTGCATAATAGAGAAATTCTTGAAGTATTTGTCCATAATGATGCTATTCCAAAGACCGTCTACAAAAGAAAGCACACCACAAACATTTTGCAGAAATTGATTTCGTAAAGAAAAATATGATTTTAATTCCCCAACCACCCAACATCTTGGTTTAGACAGAACATACCAATGCACTAAATGTAACTTATATATATCTTTGGAGCCAGACCACAAGAAATTGAAGATCATGCTATGAATTTCATTCATAATCGATTTTGAAATATTACATAGAGAGAGCCAACATACTAGAAAATTCCCCAATACTGATTTAACAAGTGTGAGTCTACCCCCCAGGTAGATCCACTTCATACACCAATGATTGATACAAGCATCAGATATTTTTAGGATCCAATCCAATCATTAACAGAGTAGTTATTCGACTTGGGAAAATAGCCCAAATATTTTGTACTATAGAATTGCCGGTGTTAACACCATTTCTGGCTAGTAGTTGGAAAAGGGGGCAGACCTGAGGAGAAACAAGGTAGGAGCTGAAAATTTTGTAGTATAACCAAAGGTATGTGGAAAAGGTTTGGAAAATAATAAAAAGGCAGTTATTTATAAGCTTAAACACCATACATTCTAAAAAATCATGGTTTAAGCGTTAGAAATAAGTTTAAATTGAAAATCTGCACCTTAGTTATCTTATGGAAGGTTTTAATGGTGTCAATATGTAGTTTGAAATATCTATGGTTTTGGGTAAGTCCACTGGATAAAATTGCATGAGAAAATAAAGTTTGGTGGCCAACAAAATGAATTAAGAGGCACCAAAGATCCGCGGTCGGATGAAAAAGGCTATGCATATCTACAGTCAGGAAGAATTCCGCTAATGGAACTAGCGCGGAGGAATGAACTTTCCAAATCAACGGCAAAAGTTATATCCTGCATAATTCAATGGCGGAGATCTAGATGGAAGAGTGATCAACAGTCGATATTCATTCTGCTGGATGAACATGCGCGGAGAAATTTAAATGGGAGATCAGTGGAATGTGGTATAATCTGCATATATTGATGGTTGAGATTGAGGCCCGACCAAGATCGATAGTTGATATTCATTCCGTCGATTAAAGATGCACGAATAAAGAAATTTTTGAAATCGGTGGAATTGATTAAAGGCCCCGCACGATCAAGGGTGTAGATTTGATGGGGATGACATCTATGGTCCAAAATCATTTTGCTAAATTAACATGCATGGAAAAAATCACAGGGAGCCCCAGTAGAATTGGTTAAAGAGAAAATGAAATCAAAGGCTAAGATCTATGGTGATCAAGATCTACGATAGAGGATGACTCCGCCGTGGGAAGGTGCTCACTCTTTGTAAAACTAGATCTGGGCGGAATGTTTAAAGATAGAAATTGATCGACAATGGAGATTTGTGAAGAATGAGATAAAGGGTCAATTGCCAATCCGCTGATGTAAGTTGCAGTCCGACTATTATCTGAATGAATGACGTTAAAACAAGAAAATGATCTACGGTGGTGAGCAAGTGAATGAAAAATCTATGGTTATGGAGAGGTCCGCTCCCAATAGTTATAGGAGGGGTAATATTGAACAATATAGCGGGAATGGGGATGCAAGATTAAACCGTGATTAAGATCATCAATGATGCAAAACAAAAGAAGATCAGATCTAGGGGCAGAAAGAGATGCATATGGGAAATTTAACTGAAGGATAGCAAAAGATCCAAATGAATAAAATACTATCAAAGGAAACCACATGGATATGGACAATTTGTTTGTTTGTGCATTAGAAATTGAGAGCTCAGTACCAGCACGAAAGAATCCAACTCAGACAAATTCCTTTCCACTTGTAAAGTGACCAGGTAGGCCATTTTCTCCCACCAAAGAGTATTTAAAATGGATGATGTAGAGGGAGTAGAATCTCAGGCCTTGGAGTATCAAAATATTGAAGAGGTTTTTGAAGACAAAGACTGTGAAGTTTTTGATAGATTATTGTCGTCTCGTTCAGTAGACCAGTTAAAATCTAAATTGAAAGTAATAAAGGACCAATGTATGTCCATGGTGTCTTTAGGTCATATTTCTAGTTTTTCTACACAGAAAAAACCCTAGGTTTTCTCGAGTTTATTGACTGGTGGGATTCTAATTATTCCTCTTCTGAGAGGGTAATTATGGAAGCGAAAAATTCCAAAATCTTATGTCCCCTTAGTTCATTGGTTGTTCGAGACACATTTGCTATTCCTGCCCCATTTACCTAGGTCTATGAAGATTTTAATGAAGAGAGTCTAGTCCAGTTGTTCAGAGAAGCCACCGTTGAGCAAAAAAAATCCTTTTTTACCACCTGTTTCAAACCTGATGTGTATTTACAGAACCAAGCTTTCCCCGTGGATACAAATTTGTTCAATGATGAAACCCAGTTAGTTATTTCCCTTATGAGTCAATTTTTGGGTCTAGACACTGACAGGTATGCTATTGAATTGTTAGCAAGTCTCCTATTTAAAGTCAGTACTGGTCAAATTGAGTCATCCTAGTCAATTCAGTTTATTTTCCTTAAATTTGATGAGTTTGTAGGAGAGAGCATCCACTCACAACTAGTGAATTTCCACAACACAAGATTCTCCAGGTTCTAGCCATAATTAGTAAAGATGTTCTTATTCTTTAATGAAGAGAACCTATAGTCTCTAGATATGGTTCTTACTGATGAAATAAACAGAAGCTTTTGTAAATACAGGAATTTCCTTATGTTTGAACTGTACAAAGTATTTTTCTAGCATAAGTTGCCAAGAGTGCTACCTATCATGAAAGAATTGTTACAATTTTCCCTAGAGAAGAGAATTGGGGATTGGTTCCTATTAGAAGATGGTACTATGATCAAAGTATATGGATTTGTCCATCATCCCTATGTTTTACTTGATTTCCATACCCCCAGTATCTTTGCATTAGAACTTATCAAGAAAATGCTCATTATTGAAAATGAGCATTTCATCAACTTCAAAAAATACTTAGAAATCAAGTTTCCTTAGGTAGTTGGCCCTTTCATCATCAAGAGAAAGGATGCTTTACCTGTGGTGGAGAGTCCATTGAAAGGAACGAGGTTTCAAACAACTACAACTATGAATTATGATCCTCATCATGTCATCTTCGTAAGGAGAGAGGTCAACAAAAACAAGCCATTTGAGCATCAGGAAGTTGAAGGCTTGGCTGAGAGTGCCAATTGGTTAGATCATCCTTGGGTAACACAAAATGAAGAGGATATGCAATAGGGATCCACTTCTCCTGTAAAGGATGCTAGTGTTACACAACCAGACCCTTTGGCCCTTGTTCTAGCAACAGAAAGCATTTCTCCCATTACTAATCATTCATAGATGACTAACAAAAGGACCTTTTTAGATATTATGGAGACAAAGGAAGAAGACAATTCACAAACTTCTAAGAAACAAAAGGTTGAGGTAGAAGGTGAAATGGTACAGGTAACAGAGACTTAGGGAAATAAAAAACAGATGAAAGTCAAAGGACCAACCTTTGAGATATAATAATGTGCTTTCTCAAAAACTTCTAAGGATTCTACAACTCAATTTAAAACTAGAGCTGAATTGTTTGAAAAATACAGGGATGGTAAAGAAGTTTCAACAAATGAATCCTTAAAATTGTATGTTGATGCCAGGAAAATTTCTAGCAAGGATGTGTCTTTGGTCACTGTTAGAGATCATGCCGACGCCACTCTAAATGTTGTGAATATTTAAATAATATTGTTATTTATAAATCAATAGATTATGGGTGGAACGTTGCAGTGACGTAGCTGGTTGCGGGATTCTTCATAGAAAGATAAGTGCTGCTGACTGTTTCTTCTCTGCAATTTAATCTATTGTATAATGAGTTATGATGAACATGTTTTATGCTGGAAATGTATGTGTGTTGCTTCCGCTGAATGTTGATTCATTCTGCATCTGTGTATGCTTGTAAGTATTAATTCCAGCATTAATTTCCATTGATTATGTTCATGGGGCTGTTTGCCCATATGCATGGGGTTGGTCGCGTCTTCTTCGCCGGTAAGAGGGATGGGGACGTGACAGAATGGTATCAGAGCCAAGGTTGCAACAGTGGGCCTCTATGGGCCAAGAAGGTGCAGTGACAGACGCAAAATCTCTTCCTGCCCAATAGAAATCAGATTGGAAACTTCAAAGAAAATTGCCTAAGTGTTGGACAGGCGGAAGGTTTAGCAGTTTCCGGTCCGTCGTTGTGGCTGCTGAAGGGAATAAATCGCCAATGGATCTGATTGCCGATGAAAGGAATTTTGAAAATTTTGTTTAAATGTCCCCCATCAGAACAATCAGCGAAGTTAACTTCCGCCGTTGCGGAAGAGTTGGTGAAGTGGGCTTCCGCTGTAGCGGAAGAGTTAGAGGTTTCCCGTCCGTCATTTCGGAAGTCCAAACCGTTAAGTCTTCCGACGGGAAAGTCCTCCGATCGCCGACACATCAAAAAGGTTAAGGCTTGAAGTTATTCCATCAATCGAAAGAGTTGACGAAGTAAACTTCCGTTGTTGAGGAAGCCAAAGGCACTAAGCTTCCGATGTGGAAAGGCCGCCGACGCTGGAAGTTGAAATTCTCCTAAGGCAGAAATCGTTGACTGGCGGAAGGAGTTAGTGATTCGCAAGCCACAGTTTCAAAAGGGAAAGTGGTTCGTGAGCTGCCATTGCGGATGGAGAAACAACTTCACGGCCGATGGGTGAGGCCTCCGATGTTAAAAAAAAAAGAAAAAAAAAAGAAAGTTAATTTGTCTAAGGCCCGAAGTTGGAAGAAGAAGTGATTGAGCGTCCGCTGTTGTGGAAGTGAAAGCACAAAGCCTTCCGAAGGGAAAAGACCGCCGACGCCTGAAGTTAAAATTTCTTTGAGAAAAGAGTGGCCAATCGGAAGGAAAAATGGTTTGTGCACCGCCGTTGCGGAAGCCAAAGCCATTAGGCTTCCGATGTAAAAGTCTTTCGATGCTGATCAGGTTGGGTCGCCAATCGGAAGATGAATGGAGTTGGTGGGCAGCCATTGCGGCTGCAGAAAGGACTAAGTCGCCGACAGAAAGAAGGGACGGAGCCGATCAAACGGTGAAGAAGGGAGAAATTTGGAAATTTTTCTAAGTCCGGGAGCAAATCGACTATCGGAAGAAATAGTTGTTTGGCGTGCCGCCATTGCGAAAGCCAAAGCGTTAAGTCTTCTGATGAGAAAGACTGCCGACGTCGACGAAGAAAGAAGTTAAGTTAAAATTCAGTTCACCAATCGGAAGAAAAAGTGTTCCGAGAGCTGCCGTTGCGGAAGAGAAAGTGGTTCGAGAGCTGCCGTTGCGGAAGTGAAAGTGGTTCGAGAGCCGTCGATCGAAAGGAGAAAGCGCTCCGTGAGTCGCCGTTGTGGAAGCGAAAACATTTCGGCTTTCGACCAGAAAGGCTACCGACGCCGATAGGAAAAGGAAAGCATTCCAGGAGTCGCCGTTACGAAAGGATTAGTGGTTTGAGAGCCGATTCTGCGGAATGGTTGGCTGTTTCGAGAGCCGATTCTGCGGAGGAAAATTCTGAGTTTTTTTCGTAGGATTTCTTAGCGAATTTCGACTGTTTTACAGTGGGATTTGCAGCTATGGCTGAAGTTAGCATTCTGGACCAAAATACAGTTGTGTGTTTTGCCTGAGACTTGGTGAAAGTCTTCATTCTTAGAAGTGGTGTGGTTTTCACACCCGAGGTCGGAATGAAGCATGTGGATAGGTGTTGGAAAGCTTATCCAGTAGGGAACAAGGATAAGTGACCCAAATCTGAGCATGAAGCAGGAAAGTGCTAATGATGGCCGCTGTTATCAAATGGACAAATATGGACAATTGCATGCCCATAGGTAGCAAGGACTATGAAGGCTAACCAACTGTTGCGTGGAAGAGGAATTCCATGCAAGGATGAGGGATTTTAAAAAGGGAAGTTTCCTTAAAACCCTGTCGTGCCGATTATAACTACATTTCCTAAGTTTTATGCATGAAATGCATGAGGACATGTATTGCATACATAGGATATTGCATGTTGGTAAGAATATTGGAAATTATATATATATATATATATAATGAACCACTAATGATAATCATTGCTTTGATGTTGGCATTAGTGGCAAAACCAATGACGACATGGACCTAGCTGAATATGTTGTTGATGTTGATAAAGGTGACCAGCAACCCTATGAAGAAAGGGATAAGGCAACAAGTCCATGACAAAAGTTGGTGAGCAAATTCTGCAATCTCCTGCAAAGGACCAACCAAATTGGTCATGTCAAGGGTGTAAGTATGACCCATGCAGGTAAGAGTTTGCTTATGACAAATTCCATGGAGTGGTAAAGGTAAGAGACCTCATACCATGTGGATATTGAAATATAGAAAGGTGTCATGCCTATATATGCTGATGATCTTAATTACAGTAAAGCATCCTGCATGAATTAGTCATGGTTAGGCCATGCACGGTATATTGAAGGCAAGGTAGCATGAATGGATATGCATTAGAAAGATTTTATGAATCTTGTAGTTATGCAATGGATGTATGTATATGAAGGGTGTGAGTGACTGATTACATAAGTGTAGGTGCAATGTTGTGGTGCATTGCATGAATGCATTGAGATGAATCCATGTGATATTATGAATGACTAATGATTGAAATGATGAAGTGATGACAATTCAAGAACCATTTCAAAGGTTGTTATGAATGCAGGATAGTCATGATCAATTGGCTGCCAGAAATGCTCTATTGAAGAGCAAGGTGGTATGAATGATACACTTGTGAAGTAAGGAGTATCTAGACATTTCCTTTAATTGCATGAACGATATGACTATACCTTGCAACGTTAGTATGATAATGATTGCATGAAGTAAATGAACTTTGATAATATTGATGTGACTAACAACTGGGAGTATTTGAATTTTTATAAATTCTGAAAATGCTTCAGTGATGGTTGTAGCAATGAAAAGATTATATGCATCCAGACTTACCAAGTGTTTGGTTAATTGAAGCTCATGTTTCAGGTAGATTATTTCAAGCATGGCAGTGAGAGGTAAGACCCTGACCAATGCCAGAATCTACCATGTGAAAGAGCTTATTAAATTGGAATTGTGAACTTCAAATTTAAGGAATTGCTGACAACTACTAGTCACTATTGGCTTGCATAAGCTTGTGTTTGGATGTTGAAGCTTATGTTTCAGGTAGATTATTTCAAGCATGGCAGTGAGAGGTAAGATCTTGACCAATGCCAGAATCTACCATATGATATGCATAATAGGTTGTTAAAATTCGAATTGTGAATTTCGGATTTGAGAAATTACTGACAACTACTAGCCACTATTGGCTTGCATAAGATTGTGTTGGATGTTTGAAGCTCATGATTCAGGTAGATTATTTCGAGCATGGCAGTGAGAGGTAAGACCCTGACCAATGCCAGAATCCACCATGTGAAAGAGACAAACTTTATGAGGAGAGTCTCATGGTTGTGAAAATAGTTGGTATGCATAATGGATTGTTAAATTTGAATTGTGAACTTCGAATTTAAAGGAATTGCTGACGACTACTAATCATTGTTGGCCTGTATGAGATTATGTCAGGAGGGACGCATGGGGTACACACTGCAGGAAGATCATGTGTGATGACCTGCAAGAGCCAAACTTCATGGGAAGGTTTTCCCTTGGAAATGGGTTTCGGGTGAAACACCATTGGACATTTTGGAAATGTCTCATCTGCACTGCATGTTCGGTAGTAACATGAGTGAGATGGTATAAATTATGTCAGTAAGACATGTGTGAATATGAAATGTAAAAAGGATTTGGGATGGCTAACTGAGGGACTGTTAACTTAGGGAAGGAGCCTCCATTTCTCCTTAACAAAGGCATACTGCGACGACAAATGGATAAGTGTTCTGTGACCCTTGCTATGAATATGCATGTTTAATTATTAAATTCCATATGCATAACATGTTTTGATTTAATATCCATTATGACCGATTACTTGAGTATGAATAGGGCCTGCATGGCACACACCGGGGATGGGTGCACACTTTTCCGATGTTGGATCATGAAAGGGTTTTCAATATTGATTACACTCTAGGGAGTGGACGCACTCCTGGTGTCTCAATACTTGATAGTGAATGATATGAAATGTGATTACAGTTTTTAGAGCAATAATGTTGATGAGTTCGCTTGTATTGCGTGTGTTGCTTGTGTCAACAGGCTAAAGGTAAAGGTAAAGGTAAAGGTAAATGGTTGGTATAAGTGTATGTTGGTATAAGTGTATTGTTGATATAAGTGTATGGTTGGTATAAGTGTATGTGTTATTGTTGATATAAGTGTATGTTGGTATAAGTGTATGTTGGGATGTTATATGCCTAAGGATCCATAGTAGATCCTAGACCTAGAAATGGTCATGATAAAGTTCCAAGCCCAGTTGACATGAGAATGTACTGGCTGGACATTAAATATTTGATGTTGTGGAGTAGCCGGCGTGCTGACCTAACATCTAAGTCCATAGGCGATCCCAAGGCTTACAAAGCGAAGCAAGATCCTGTGGATGAACGAGGAAACACACAATATAGATAAGTATTGGATTATTTTGCTTATGAATATACATGTGTATATGATTTGGTTATGATATTTTAAGCTCTTGTTCTAGAGATAAAAACTGATGAGAATAAACTAAACATATGAATCTATTCAATGTTTGAATATAGGTATCGCTGGAAGCGAAGACTATGAGAGCATCCTAGGGGTGCATGTGGACATGTGATTGTCCTGGAAAGCTCGGAATGAACGGTAAAGAAAAAGGTGCTAGTAAGACGAGGGAGTCCTAGCAGCCGAGACAAACCCCGTGGAGAGACTCCATGGTTTAGAGGTCTGGAATAGATCAAAGACACTAAGTGTCATGACCAAGAGAGATTGGTCTAGCATTCACGGTGAAGTGAAAGAGGCTGAGAGCATGAAAAGCCACTGCGGTGATGTGGGTTCCAGGATGGAACAAAACAAAGAGGGGAAAAACTCTTATTGCTCTCTCTTGCCTTTTGATTACATATATATATATATATGTTTATGCATTGTGAAAAAAAAAGATTGTTGAATGCATGTATGATTGAGAATGAGATGTGTGTATTTGCTTAAGTAAATATGTGAATGCTGGAATGGTTAATTCCCTGCCCAAGAATGGACATGAATGAAAAGGGCATGGTTCCAAAGGATAAGGGGTGAGGGATGTCAAACCTTAGTATATGGGGGAAAGACCCATGTCTTACCACCTTGTTGATTTGTCACCTTTCGTGTCTCATCCAACCTCTTCCAACCTCTTTATTGTCTTGTATTGGGTAGCTGGAGCAGTTATTTTTTTGGGAGTGGGGTGCCAGGACTGTCAGTCCTTTGCCCACATGCCCACTCCACCCACGAATTTCCATTCAATCCACTCTACCACTGCTGCGCATCCTCACGGTTACCTGTCCGTTCCCCACGATGGTCTGTTCATCCGCGCGCGCATAGGGAGGTCGGAATTTTGTTCCTCCTGTTGGTCTGCTCACTCTCATGCAGAGGAAGACGGTCTGGTTTCATCCTCATGCACCTGCAGTGATTCTGCTGGATCTCACGCAGCCAGGAGAGGCGCTGCTTATCAGTGATCGTTCACATTTTTCCACAGAGTGGAATCGGGTATGTTTTCCCTTGTGTGGTGGTTGCTGATACATTTTTGGGATTGTTGTTTTCCCATGCTATGAGTGGTATTTGCTGCTATACCTTGGTGCTGTTGAGAGTTCGTCCTCTTTCCATCTCGGACTGTGTATGTGTGTTCACTTCTTCCATTGTGGTACTGTTGCCTTTCCCACGTTGTGGTTGGCTATTGATTGCTGCCTCTATGCCTGAGTTTCCCATGATTATGCTGGGAGTTCTGTTTCTTATCCACTATGGGATGTGGATTGTTGCCACCGTTTTGATTGGGAAGTTGGGATACTGATATACCCTGGTTTGGGTGTTCCAGCCGAGTTGTTTTGGCCACGGTAGGGCCAAGAACAACTCTGTGTTGCCTTGTGGGCTTGGGCTGTGCTCAGTGTTTGTTTGGGATTATCCCTGATCGTCTTTGCTTCTTCACAGGGCTGTGAAGGGTTGTTTTGCTACTGGTATGCAGTGGTTGTCCCTTGGTTATGTGTAAGCCTGCATTGACCCTTATCCTTGGAGGAATCATGCCTAGCTCAGGGGTGGCAGTGTGTTGAGAGATTGATGAGCACGCTGGCCTATGGTTGGGTGGAACGTTGCAGCGACGTAGCTAGTTGCGGGATTCTTCATCGAAAGATAAGTGCTGCTGACTGTTTCTTCTCTGCAATTCAATCTATTGTATAATGAGTTATGATGAACATGTTTTATGCTGGAAATGTATGTGTGTTGCTTCCACTGAATTTTGATTCATTCTACATCTCTGTATGCTTGTAAGTATTAATTCCAGCATTAATTTCCATTGATTATGTTCATGGGGCTGTTTTCTTGTATGCATGGGGTTGGTCATGTCCTCTTCACCGGTAAGAAGGATGGGGACGTGACATCACCCGTGACTCACGCTTCATTCTTCATTTCTCTCACACAACCTCCTTTTCGCTGCTTTTTGATCCACACAACTCCTCCACTCACTTCCCTACCACTCCACGTGCCTATGCAACCCCCTCCATCTCTCCTCCATCACACCCTTACCCTTACAACACCCCCATGATACTCCCCAACTCCTTCATTTCATGCTAACATCCCTCCGCCACCACTGACGCAACTCTTGCGTGCCCTTCCCTTCATCCAGCCTGCCCACACACAATCTCTTCCACGCCCATCCTTCCCTCTCCCTCGCAACCACCAAAAACTCACATCCCCCTGGTCCACCTCTCACCTTCTCTTTCGTCTGTGTCCATCTCCCATCATTTCTTTCCATCCTTCACACCCCATCTCTCAGCACCTGTGCGCATTCATCTCTGTCCATATACTGCGTTCCACTCCTTCCACCTACACCCTGTATACCCTCCACATTGCCACTCCCTCGTGCCCCAACATGTTCAACCTTGCACACTCCTTCTCCCCTAGCGCGTCATCTAGTCCCACATCCCTACCATCATCGACCCTCCTCACGCACTGCTTCCCTCATATCCACGGGTGCCACCTTCCTGTTTTCCTTCATGCCCGTAAGGCTGCAAAAAACAATTTTTGATAAAAATTAAATATTATATATAATAATAATAATATTATTATAATATTTATTTTTGAACTTTTCAAAAAAACTATATACCAAAATATTTATATAGTTTATAAAAACAATAATAATATTAATTAATTAATTAATATTTTTTTTTATTCGAGAAAAGAATTTCCACCCCTCATAAGCCAAAATAGTGTCCAAGTACACACCTCTGCATACAAGGACGAAGACCATGTCTGAAGTTAAATACCAAAATGAGAAATTGGAGAAGGACATCAAGGCCCTCATCGCTAACCAAAAAAGTTTGAAGGAAGAAGTGGAAAAGAACAATACAGTGCTTAAGAAATAAATCAAAGACGAAGTTGTTCTGGTACTAGAAAGAAGGCTGGATGAAAAATTGGACATCCTGAACGAGAAACAAAAAGACTTGGATGACAAAATGAGTACCATGACCCAAAACCATAATATGTTAATGGAGGTGTTACAAAAACTAATGCCTAGTACATACCATGTCAGCAGTATAGACATGTTAGATGCCTCATTTCATGTCTCCACACAGGAAACACTCACCAAGAATCAAGAAGATTTGCAAAAATAAATAAAGATTAACAATGCGACGCTTAAACAAGAGATAGAAACAAAAATACTTCCAGATATGGAGGCACGATTAAACAACAAAATAGACGCTATCAGTAAGATAGTAGAGAATGAGAAGGATAAAAGTCACCGCCAATAATGAAGCAGTTCAAATATGTCACTTGCATCGTCTAATAGATTCGATACACCATCAAACCGTAAAGCAAAAGGAAACCAATATCATCCTTACATAGTGTACCCACCTAAGGAAAAACTAGAGTTGTCGAAATACAATGGAAGTGAAGACCAATGTGTTTCCTGTTTAAACAAGGTCGAATAATATTTTGATATTTACAATGTTCAATATGACGAGGAGAAGGTGAAATATGTGCCAATGCATATGGAAGGGTATGCCTATAATTGGTACTTATGGTGGAAGAGAAACAATTTTTCCTACACCTATAACTTGTTCAAAAATGATTTTTTGAATTGGTTTCAAGGAATTAGAGAAGATGAATTTTTCAGTAAACTTACCAGATTACAACAGGTCGGAAGCAGTGAGGAATTCACACATCAGTGGGAATTCTTATGAACATGAGTATTTGGGTTGTTTTCCAAACAAAGACTCAAAACCTATCTAGGAGGTCTTAAACCATACCTCCAAAAATAATTAAAGATGCATGACATACCTAACGTAGAAGTGGAAATACATAAAGAAAAAGAGACACAATGTAGGCATTGTGAAGATAATTGGTCACCCGGTCATCAATGCCACAAACCTCAATCACATGCCTATGAAATTGAAAATAGGTCGAAAACATCTAACAATTAATTTGATAATAGAAAAAAGAAGAAAAACACACGTCGTCGATTTGGTGATGGTTGGACCCCAGGCCCTAAATGTAGGAACAATCAGACAATACAGTGTAGAATCATCAATGGAAAAGAAGTTCAATTCTCTGTACAAGAAGTCTTGTCTGATTCTAATACTGACACAGAATCAGAATGAAGGACAACATTAGGAAAATACTCAATCTTTGAGGACAAAGCTTTCCCAAGGGGAAGGCAATGTTGTGAATATTTAAATAATAATATTATTTATAAATAAATAGATTATTACTTTACTGGTGAAATGGAGAAACCCTTCACTATGCATGCTCAATCCTTATAAAGGTGAGCTTCATTGTAATATTGTATCCATCATCTATTAATTTATTCCTATTTTATTATTCATCATGGAAGTCGGGCTCGCTTCGTAACTGTCCAACCGGATACAGCTGTACCACTGAACCTAGCAGTAGCAACCAAAAGCAAGGTAGCATAAATGAGAATGAATATGGAGAACATTCTTGTAACTGATATGATCCATCTCCATAATAAAACTGGAGAGGTCATTTATAGTGACTTGCTTAAGGCCACTCTCAAAGTATCCAAATTGCAATCGACCAAAAGCAAGGTTGAGAATCAATTAAGGTAGGAAAGGGTGGAGAACAAGGCTCACCAACGTCAAATTAAAAATATTCAAGGAGATTTATTAAATGCTGACAGTGAAGGAGATAAAGGAGTAGCAACTCATAAGTTGCTTAATGAGAAAGAAAACACCATCCAACTGCTACAGAAGAAATTGAAAATCCCTGCCACTCATCTCATACAAGCTATAGAGCTTACAGAGCTGGAAAAAGAAAAAGAAACGTTGAATGATGAGTTGAACAACTGTAAGGAAAAATTATTAAAGTTTGATGAAGTGAAGATCCAATGGGAAAAAGAAAGAGTCTCATTGACAGAAAATATAAAAACCTTGAAGCAAAAGCAGGCAGAATTGGAGAAGAAAATAAATTAAAAATAAAAAGAGTGTGAAGTACAAATTGTTCCACCTCTTGCACAAGAAAGTGCAGAATCCATTGTGTAGGCTATGCCCAGGTTAGCATGAGGGATTTAAAAATTGTTACGCTTAAAAATCAGAATAAGAATCTAGAAAATGCAGCCTTAAAGAAGGTGGAGGAGAGAAAATCTTGGGAAAGTAAGTGTAAAGACCTCCTTGATAAAAATGATAAATTGATGAAGCAAGTAACTGGACATTTGCCTGTGAAAGGAGCTAAACATATCATTTGGGATATGATTATAGCTGAAGCAACAAAACTCAAACCCTATCTAGACTATATTTTTGATAAATAAGAAGTCATACAAGTTGCTAGACAAAGTTTTCCGGCAGTCAAGGAAGTATTGAATAAAAATCCCATATGCACTGCAAATAACACAATTAGTTTTATGAATGGATTGACTAAAGATGATTTGAAAAAAAACAAATATCAAGGATAAAATTTCAGTTATTACATGGGAAAGAAAGGTTGTTGGCAAACACCAACATCTTGATACTGTATAGGAAAATATCGATATCAGGACTCATCAGGTTAAATTGTACATTGATTTATTTACACCATTGTTCAAAAAAGGTTTACCTTTTTTCTGAGAGGAAAAAGGTAGAATATTTTCCCAAATAGAATACTATCCTCAGTTGGTAAGGTGTAGGCTGGATCACAAAAATTTTGAGGATATGCAGCAGCCCTTGGCTGGAAAAAAAATGTGGACAAGTTGGTTGAATATTTTGATATTTTGCACACTTTCAAAGCCACTTGTGTGCAACTGTCAAAGATTTTTATACAAAGACCACATGGAGCTAAGAGTGTTGGCAAAGGAAATGGCCAGCTTGGAGCTGCCAACTGTCGACCAATGGAAGACAATTGAGAAGTATGGAAAACTAAATACATGTTGCGTGGATGAGGATATAATGAATATTTGTTTAAGATTATTGAAGACCATTTGAAGACTATTTAATTAGCAGTAAGTTAGTTTATTTTCAGAACAATTATTAGTTAGGATATTTAGGTGACAAATGTAAAAATGAATTTATTTCCTATTTTTAGCAGAGTTAGTTATTCATATCATGGAGCAACATTTTGTATTCAAGCAAGTTTTTGTAATGAAACAAGGGTTGGAACCCATGATATTTTTCTATTGTAATAGAGTTTCATAAGTTTAATAAAATTGCAAAGCCGGAGATGGCCTTTAACATAGATTCCAGTGTTATGTTCTTTATAGTATGTACTTTTTTTTTTTTATGTGCACGTGTTTCCAGTTTACAACTTCCATTATGTTTTCCCTTTCATGCTTGAATGAGTTTACAATAGTTCATAATTCATAATCATATGCTATGTTCTATTACTTTCAAGCATTCACAAATCTTTTTCATCTAAAGTTAATGTTGGATTCATCCATGTTATATTCCCACATTAATGGACTGTTTCTAAATTTCCTCCATATCACCAAAAACAAGCATTTTGACTGTAAAGAAGTAACTACCTTGCCTCTATTAAATCTCCTATGCAACAACACTGTGAATGTTATTTTCCTACATGAATCCATGCCCAATGTACACTTTTTTCAAACATCATTACTATTAAATTTGGTTTCTTATTTTATATATCTGTCCTGTGAGAAAAATTATCGAGAGATCCCTCTCTGGAGTGAAACAAGCCAACTTTCTTTCCTAAAGCTTGGTTTTGTTGTTACCTTGGGGTTTATCCTTTCACAACTAGGGGAAAAATCTGAGTGTTAACATCTTGGCGCCATTTTCAGGGAATGAGAGTTCAAATATTCCCTAGGAGAATGATAGAGCTTTCAAGAAGACATAGTTTTTGTGGGTAAGCAAGAGTTCTTGCATTTGAGGTCGGTTGTACATTTTCTATGGAGACTCCATGTTGATTTCAAGAAGATGTTCAGAAAAAATAAATCCTAGATTCCAGGAGGGAACATACTAGAGGTAATCCTAATTCTGAAATATTATACAGTGTGTAAAACCCAGAAAGTTTGATTAGATGTAGGCGTAGTAAAGAAAAAATAAGTACTTCTCAAGTTGAAGGGTCTTTTTCTCATAATCAAGAAGAATTTCATAGTTTTCAATATTTTGAATGGGAAACAAGTTTTGAAAGATCTCTATTAAGGTCCAAATCAGAATCAGAGAAACAAATAGAAATAAATCCTAATAGGCTTCAATCATACTTGCTTGACTCAGTTTGGCATAATATTCAAGATACTGTAAAGGTTGAAGAAAATAATCCTTTTTTCCAAACTTCTCAGCCTCATATTTCAAGCCTTGTTCAAAGCCCTATTCAAAATCCTCCTGTTGTCCCAAATCCTCCTAGACCCATGGCAGCTAGATTTTCTCCTTTGGCTCTGCTTGCTGTACTGCATGATTTTCCCCATAACTATTCATAAATAATATATTTATTTGATGGGGAAGGGAAATTTACAGCTAGACAACATATGGATAGGTTTGAAGAATTTACTGATTTGGAGGAGGTTGACTATGATGATGCTAAGATTAGGATGTTTGCAAAAAGTTTGTCCAGGGAGGAAAAAATACAGATCAAAGATTTACTTGCAAGATCCATACCCACATTTGAAGATTTCCAAACTCTATTTTAGATAGACGGGAAGATAAGAAAAGTCTCCTACAAGTTCTTTCTCAATATAACAATTTGAAAAAGAGGAATTTTGAGTTAGTTCAAGAGTTTTCCAACAGTTTTATGAGGATGTATAATTCGATACCGGCAAGTATCAAACCCTTAGTAAGTGCTTCCAAACTACACTATGCAAATGGTTTTGAGAGTGACTTTGCCCTGTTGTTGAGAAAAAGAAAATATTAAAATCTTCCTACATTGTTTGAGGATGCCTTGGAGGTGGAAGCCAATCTAATGGCTTCTCGAAATATGAAACATAGAGTAGAAGTGGATAGAAGAAAAACTAGAGAAGAAAATTAGCCCTCCACTTCTGTTGTTGCTTCTTCTTCAAATGATGATGAAAACTATGGAAAGATTGATGGACATGTTGGATTTATATAAAATACCACCCAATATAGAGCAACCCGAAACTCAAGTAAGAAACCCAAATTTCAGAAGACCACCTCCTCCTCCTCCCCCTCAAATCAAGCAGAGAGACCCAAGAAATCTTAGAAATCCTGAAGATTAGCAGATAAGGCCTCCATTCCCTGAAAATTATGTTGATGAGGAGGAAGAAATTGATCAAATGGATAATCAAATTCACCACTTTGATGATTTGGATACTGAAATATATCTCAATGAAGAAGAGCTCAATTTGTTTGCTCAAGAAGACGATAATATTATTTCCGAGGTGGATTTAGAACAATATCAGAGAGGTTATCAAAATGCCATTGATGATTTTCAAAAGAAACTGAAATTGAGAAGTAGAGATGTGATTATAAATAAAGGAAGGTCTAATGCAAATCATCCTTCCATTAGTCAAACAAACACAGAAAAACAAATAGAAAAGAAAAAAAGAGAAACAAAAAGAAAATGATGTACACAAAATTTTAAGCAATAAAGGGGAAATATCAAAGGAAGTCAAACAACCCATACCAATTGATGTAGATAGAGCAATTTTATCTTTCAATTTGCAAAATGAGCTGTCAAAAATAAAAATTTCTATCCCATTCAATGAGTTGTTGAGCAATAATGAGTATAGAGAAAAAATAACCAAAATGGTGAAGAATGAGGGTTATTAATGTAACCCCGATACCCTAGAACTAACAGATGATTCTCCCTCTATACACATTGGCCCCATAGTTGAAGATACATATGAAGAATATGTAACTCCTTGTTGGGTCTTGTAATAGCCCTTTTTGACCACATCAATTATATATTTTTTCCTTGTCCTACTTCATTTACATACACAAAATATATGTTTCCCCTCAAGTTGAGCTTAAATCCTTACAGGTATGATTAATTTTTTTTTTTCTATTAATGCCTAAAATTGCCATTGTTAGAACTCTATATTTTGAAATGCGAGAATATGTACTGATTTTATAAAGATAGTTCCAATCCTTGAGGAACACATGTGTAGAAGCCCACTTAGTCTGGAGAAGAAAGGGGTATTTGGTACCAACTGCTACTCTTCAGTCCCAGTTCCAGATGCTCAACAAAAATAGGGTGATCATTTCTCCACGTGGTAGTTGCAACAGAATTCAGCTGCAAGAACACTATGCTACTCAAGGCATCGCTATGACAGGCAGAGCCTTTCCCATCCTGTTGATTTCGACTGATTAACAAACAAAAACAATACTCCCTATATTCCATATCTTCATTTAATTCTATTTACGGTTGTAACAAATTGTTGTAACAAGGCAGCCTAAAGATAGTAGATCTTCATGGTTACCTGATATTAGTGGATTGAGGGTTGTGTTATTCATGTATAAATATGGGAAGGCGATATGGTCCTGGGGTTGGTTGATTATTATTAGACTGTGTTAGAACCCTTTAATTTTCCTATGGTTGTTGTAGGAAGTCATAGGGGTAACCATTTCAAACCAAATTTAGACTGCCTTCTAGCCAAGGAAGTCAAAGAGGGCTCTCTCTTGTCATGATAACCATTCACATACACATTTGTCTTTAACGAGCATGCACAAGACTAGATTTCTGCTACTAAGAGGACAATTACAAAATAAAGGGTGGAAAGACAAACAAAATAAAAACCATTGGGCGATGGAGTCACAACCTGGAATGTTTAAGGCTATTACAACATGCAATGAACATTGGTTTTCTCTTCGGCAATATGAGGCAAAGTAAGTGAAGCATTTAGCGAAATATCCTTTAAGTGGTGGTGAGAGGAAACAGAAAATCCCACCATAGCAAGGGGCACTTATTGATGGATGAATCCCTTGCAACACCTTTAGCAGAAAATAACACATGGAAAAAACTGAAACATAGCACCTATCAATGGATGAATTCTATAACAGCTATTACATTCACATTACAAATACTATTTATGATGCAGGAGTGCTTAACAGAGAGCGAATTCCTGCATACTAATATAGAGATGTATTGGCAGAATAACACATATGAAAATAAAATAAACAGAGAGAGCACACACTAAATATAAGCATTGTGATGAATCTCATAAACATGGAGAAATATATTCATTACTGCTCCCAAAAATGTTGTAGAGCTACAAAAATTGGCGTTGAGGCCTCAAAAATGAAAATGAGTCCAACCCCTATCCTCCTCTAGGGAGGTTATATTTATAATGAGCATCACCTCTGGGATATGTCCCAAAACAGGGTATCAAAATGGTTACAAAATATGGGATTAACCCATAATAATCACGTGAAAAATCCTAACAAACTACATTAGGTGGCATATTCACCTCTGTTTATTACAAAAAATAGGAAACGTACTATGACACGCATGCTGGTCAGAATGGTACTACGATATCTGAATGTAGGCTTGCTTGTTTTGATGGTGAAATTTTGACACTAACAACTTTTCTCCTCTTGTGTGTTTTCTCTTATGCTGCTTCTAAGGTATCCATGAAGTGACCCTCATTGAGTCAGGCCTTCATGTTTCCCCATGTTCTATAAACATGTTCTCCCTGTGCTCGCAGCGGGAAAAAGGGGGGGGGTTTATGTTCCTTTTGTGTTTTTCCAATTTCCCATTACCCCAGTCCCTCAGTAGCTCTGTGATTTGCGTGGACTTGGAGAATACATCTCTATCATTTGGAGACCCTGCATCTTTAATGGGCCCGTTCTTCATGTTAGCTTCTTCTACCGGGACCATTTACTCCTTATGCAACGTGTCAGCGCAACAATTCATGAGACTCATCATCGTCCTAGACGAAGTTGGAAAATAGGAGCCCAAAACAATGATGATGAAGTCTTCCTGTCCTTCCCTCCCAGGTCCAAACATTCGTTCAGACCAACCACACCTAGCAATGGATACTATGTACCACGGTAATGGGGCTCATGGTCTTATCTGGAACCTTTGGAGGGATGCTATTAGGATAGGGGAGCTTAGGTACTTCTACCAAAGTGGAGCTGTGATATGTTAAGACAACATGGTCTACACCTGTGTCAAAAAAATATTCTAGTGCAACGAACATCCTTACCTCGATGGTTGGAGCAGTTGATGAGTGAAAACACAATGAGGATTGGGCTTCCAAACATCACCTGTGGACCAATAGGGCGCCCCAAACCAAAAGTATCTTCAGCATAGAAGTCATAGCCACTCTCTTGTTGGAGTTCCTCAGGACCTTTAGTAATGCCATGGTAGACATCCCATCTTTGTCAGCATTCATATTTTATATATCTTTGAATGGATCTGACTGTGGCATTATATCAAGCTAAAAATTTAGGCTCCAATGCATGTTTGTCTAATATTTGCACGTGGCATCATCAAGTGATATGATGAAAACTTGGGTGACCATGTGGGATTTCGATTAAATCCCCTTATGCGAAGGTACCAACTACGTCATTGATGAGGCTCTGACCTCCATAATTCACCGAAGTGACCTTCGACCCCACTTGTAATCACCTTAAGGAGATCTCATTGAGGGTAGATTTGATGTTTTTTGCTTCGCTGATCCATCAGCCAACCTGGATTTTAGTGCCTTGCTCCCTTGAAATACGACGTGTAAGGTCGCTCGTGTCCTCTGTCAACTAATCATTTTTACACCCATCCTTATTACACGTATCAGGAAGTGAACCATGAGGATCCATGATCTGATTTTGTGTCGTCGATGCCACCTATCCCACCCTGACTAGGTGTCCCCTGCCAGACTTCATGATCCTCCTGCTGATTAATCTCCGTGCATGTCCCTATCGCACGCAGATCAGAGCCGTTGGTCAATTGCTTTGCTAAATCTATGTCGTTGAAAGCGAGGGGCTCTACGAGGTTTCACATTGCTTCCTTTCCCTATATGTCTTGCACCTTCTCACTGCGACCTCAATTAGGGACTTCGATTGGATTCTTTCCCAATCGCTACCATCCAAACTTGTGGGGCCTTCCCCCGTTTCGAGGCCATCTCCTGCCTTATTTAGTGTGCAAGTTGGGGCGGCGAAAAAAGTCCTCTACCATAGATTTCTTTGATTGGGATATCCTAGCCATTTAAGTTGTGTGAGCCTTCCCAGACGTCGCGAACTCGACACACCCCTATGTTCCCTACATCTCCCACTGTGAGGGTGCGTATCTGTCGTAGATCTAGTCCGCCCTTTTTATGATCGTTGGGAACCAATTGAGCCATGGATTTCACATGCCCTCCTGGCTTAATTCTCTGCGCACATCCTCTATTGTGAAATATTCAGCACCTACTACTATGCGATGCCTGTCCTGTGGTGACCCATTCTTGAGGTTCCCAAGCCCAAAAAATTTCTCCCTATACCCCTCTCTGCCAGCTTATTGTCATCGGTGCCTATTCAAAATGTAGCATGAGTGCTAACAGACTGTGTAATCTGTAACCGTGAATCATTATTTTAATACAAGGAGCAGAATTCTTCATCCCCTTGTGTTTTATTTCGTGTTAGCTCACGGCAACTCTGTTCAAATGCTGGGCCCGCCTTCCCACAAAGATTGCCGAGTTAATTAGATGCTTTGTTTATTTCTTTTGTGTGGTGTGGAATTATAGTAGATGCATTTGCAGTTAGCTGCAACAATGATTATTGATGATGGCGTTTTCCTTTGATAGTTAATGATTGCATTTCCATTAGCTGCAACTGTGTGGTGTGATAGTTGACTGTGTAGGATAGTTTCCATTTATTCAAGGTGTTCTAATTAGCTGTTATAGTCAATCTCGACTCTAGTTCATTTCTGTTACTAGTATTTCTTTGAATTTATTGAACTATTCATATTATTATTGCAAGTGGTGTGATTCTTTACTATTATTTATAATTTGCATCTTAGATGATTTAAACAGATTTTAGCTGAGTACTGGTAGTTTGATACTTTCATAGTTTACTTTATGCAAGAGAACATCTAGCTTAATTCTTTCTAGATCAGTAATTGTTAGAGTAATGATTGCAAGAGGGTAAATGCATTTCTGAATTCTTAGATGGATAAGTTAGGTTAGCTTTAGCTACAAGAAGAGTTTGACTGAGCAGATAGGTAGGAAAATTAAGCTTTCATTCATTCAATAAACTACTTAAGTGTTTATGCATAGATTGTGCTAATTATATTTGAAACAAAAAGACTTCCCCGGGTTGACAATCATATTGAGCATTCTATGTGTTAGTTGTAATTGATTAGCATATAGGGTGACAAACATTTTGGCGTCGTTGCTGAGGAAGATAATTAATAGACACAATAGTAGTTGCATTTATTCATTTTTCTTCAGTCATTTTTTTTTAAGCTTGCATGATTTTTGGGTTGTATAAATACAAGGAGAGTACAACGTGACATTCTCAGAATCCCCAAAACTCCCTAGAATACTAGATTTATAGGTGGTTGAGGGCGTGGTAGTAGCCCAACCTTAGAGAGAAGGACATTCATTAATGATCTAGTTTCCAGGTTTAATTCTTCTACAAGAGCTCACAAACAAGGACCATCATCTGTCAGAAGAAGCCTCGTTACTCCTAAACTGGAAGCATCTATTTCCACGGTGGAGAGAACAATAGGATCTACGACACCATCTGGTGTCCCTGCAGACTAAGATAGAGCCAATGTTGTGGGAATAGATGAGCCAGAGGTGGTTAACCATATAGATGGAAAATAAGCTACAAAGGAGGAGTGGCTAAAGTTACAACAAGAGTTAGAAAATTATAGGAAGCGAAGACAGGAGGAGGAAGAGGAAAATATGAATAACGAACTTCACCCTGACGATCGTGACGAAGAGGTAGGGGATAACCATCACAATGATGGTGACCTCCCACATGAGGAGATAGTTTCTGCACTCCATTTCCCCATCTAACAACCGACCAGACAGGCCCCCATGAAGAACATTTCACCTTTAGTACTACCACATTTTCATGGGAAGGCCATAGAGGATCTAGATGAGTTCCTCTTTGAATTTGACATCCTCTGTCACAGCTACGATTACACTTCCAGTGAACAAAAGTTAAAACTCTTTCCTACTACTTTAAATGATAGCGCTTTGCGTTGGTTCATGAGCTTGGGTGGTGAGACTGTGCCACCTGGGAACAAATGAAACATGTGTTCCTTGGGAAATATCAATAGTACTGTAGGACTAAGGACAAAAGAGAATAATTGTTTAATGCAGAAGGATGAAGAGAGTCTGGAGGACTTTGTTGAGAGATTTCTGTACAATGTACAGAGGGCAAGGCAGAATGATATGGGGAGAAATGTACTAAAAAATATCTTGTTGTGTGGAATCAGAGAGGATTTCCTGGATATGTTGAATTTGTTGGGAAAAGGGGATATCTCAAAAGAACATTTTGATAATATTGTCAACTTATTTCAAAGATATTCAAGAGGATCCTCTAGAACCAACAATCAGTACAAAGGACTAGAACGAGATGTCTTCAATAAAACACAGAAGTCATCTAGTGGTGGAGCCACTCGGGTTGAAATAGGAAACATTCTTGAAAACTTCAAAATAGAAATGATGAGTTCCATCTCCTTAGAATTGGATGTCATAAGAGCAAAGCAGAGGCAAGCAGTAGAAGATTTAACACTTGGTGTATTCTGTCCTAGATGCAAGAAGAAGAACCCACTGAAGGAGTGTCCACTTGACAAAGTGGAAGTATTCCAACTCTATGAATTGAACCATGATACTAAGGAATGTCCTTCACTACCCCAAGTTAAGGAAGTCTTGTAGGAATCTACTTCTGATGTGGAGAAAGCTTACTTCATTGCTCAAAAGAAGCCTTGGCAGCCTCAAAATCAAGGTATGAATCCAGAATCATTACCTTTTTGGAATAATATGAATAACATGAATACACAATTCCCTTCACATTATTCTAACAATCAATGGCATCCATCTCAAACTTTTATGCAAAATCCAAACTCTTGGTCACCTTGGACACAACAATCAAACCAACAAACCTCTTGGTCTCTTGGTTGGAGAAACTCCCATCCAAGAAATTAGTTTCCTCATAGCCAATCTCCTCATCAACAGTTTCCTCATCAACAATATCCTCCTCGGCAATACCCTCACCAATAGTACCAGTAGCCACAGCTACAACTCCAAAATAACGTTGCACCAATGAACATGCCACCATGACCACAACTTCTTGCCCAGCCTAACCCTAACCCAAATAATAAAGCAGTTCATCAATTTGAGACTGCCAACATGCCTACTTATTCCATTACCTCAGTTCCTTGCAATGAAATACGCTTATGATCAGGGAGGGTAGTGGAACCTCCAGTCATTGAAGATGTCCCATCTTCTTCGACTGAAGATAGGATGAATCATCAATTTGAGAATCTATATATTACAAAAATCCCCATTATTGAGGATGCTGAGAGACCTACCGAAACACCAACTGAGGCACAAGAAGAAACACTTATTGAAACACATCCTACACAACCAACAAGAGAACCACCATATCCTAAATGATAGATCCTACAAAATACAATGGAACAACCTCAGTTTAATATCTTAGGAGAATTGAATAATTTATATCTCAAAATTCCACTGTTACAAGCCCTTCATGATGTTCCCATCTATGCCAAAACAGTTAGGGACCTATGTGTAAGAAAACCAGGGACAAACCCTAGGGATCCTCCCACTATCCATGTAATAGGAAAACTTTATGAATTAATAACGAGAAAACTCTCTTGGCTAAGTATGATGATCATGAAAACCCTACTATTACTATACACATTGGAAACACTCAAATACCTAATGTTTTGGTAGATTTAGGAGCGACTACCAATGTTATGGCCATCAAAATTGTGAAAACATTTGGGCTCACTAATCTTCGACCAACCCCTACTATATTAGAGTTGCTGACAAGTCCATAATCAAACCTGAGGGAATCTTGGATGACCTCGTGGTCTCAGTAGATTCGTGGGAGTACCCTGAGGACTTCTTGGTTTTGCAACCGAAGTCACATATATGGGGACATACACTGATCCTGGGAAGACCTTGGTTAGCCAAAACAGATGCCTGCATCAGCTATCGGTTGGGGTCCATGACCATTTCATATGGGATTGATACAAAATCCTGACTATATACCCTCCAGCTTGACCCATATTAGAAGCTGAAACTCCACTGTGGATGGATCTGGAGGAAGACGAAGGCATTCAGTCGTTATTGACAATAGGGAAATCCTTAACTTTTAAGGATGAAACAAAGGATGACACTATTAAAAATTTCATTAGTGATCCCACATCTGTCAATAAACATTCTTATCGAATTCTAAACAATACTTTGAAGAACAATAAGAAAATATAACAGAAGAGACCCTCGTCAGTGATGCCAACATAATTCCAGTACTTAAAAACTTGAAAAGTATTCCAGTTGAAATATAGCTCGGAAAAACTTTGAACATCAATCCAAATCTCGCTCCTAATGAACTGGAATGCCTGATCACTCTGGTGAAAAATCACAAAGGATCCTTTGCTTGGGAATACATAGATATGAAGGCAATCCATCTAATATGTGTACCAATCACATTTACATTAAAAGTGACTCTCAACCTGTGTACCAACCGCAACGAAGGATAAACCCTAACTTAAGGGATATAGTGAAATAAGAGATCCAAAAACTCTTGGAAGCAGGGTTTATATACCCAATCTCAGACAACGAGCGGGTTTCTCCACTCGTGATAGTGCCAAAAAAGAATGGGAAGTGGATAGGCTGTGTAGACTATAGGGAGTTGAACAAAGCAATGCAAAAAGACCATTTTACCCTACCTTTTATTGATCAGGTACTTGATACCTTGTCTGGGAAGAAGTTTTTTTCCTTTCTGGATGGATTCAGTGGTTACAATAAAATCCATAGTTCTTGTGAGGACCAAGACAAGACCACTTTCACCTGTCCTTGGGGTACCTTTACATATAGGGTACTTCCCTTTGGTTTGTGTAATGCACCTGCCACCTTTCAAAGAGTTGTGATTGAAATCTTTTCCAAGATGGTTAATGACAACATGGAATTTTTTATGGATGAATTTACCCCATACGGTAATAGCTTTGAGGAAGCACTGAAAAATTTAGAAAAAAGGTTTTAGTACGTTGTGAACAAACCCAACTATCTTTAATCACTGAAAAAGTGCCATATGATGATGAGCGAGGGTGTAGTTTTGGGGCACTTCATCTCTGCTGATGATATCCAGGTAGACCCATCCAAAAATAGGGTAATTGAAAACATACCCACTCCTGGAACAAAAAAAGAGGCATGTAGGTTCTTAGGGCATGCTGGTTATTACAGAATATTTATAGAAAAATTTTCCAAGCTATCCTCTCCTTTATTCTCTCTGTTGATGAAGGATGTACAGTTTGATTGGAATGATGCATTCCAAACAACGTTTACTAAACTTAAGAAGAGGATGTCCACAACCCCTATCTTATGAGGGCCCAATTGGGCTCTTCCTTTCCACATTTCCTCAGATGCTTCTGATACTGCCATTGGAGCAGTGTTGGGATAGTAGGAGGGTCATGATCCATATGCAATTTATTATACCAATTAAAACTTGGCCCCTGCTGAACTTAATTACATTGTCATAGAAAATGAATTCCTTGCAATTGTCTATGCTGTCAAAAAATTTAGACATTACATCACTGGATACTCCACTTTTGTGCACACTGGCCATTCAACCATTAAGTACTTAATGAATAAACCTGTCACTAATGCTAGAGTAACTAGATGGCTCTTACTGTTACAGGAATTTGACATTACAATTATTGACAGACCTGGGAAGGAAAACATTGTTGCTGATTTTTTATCTCGACTTACTAGAAATAATGATAGTTTACCAATCGAAGATTCCTTCCTTGATGAACATTTGTTTACAGTTTCAGCGCATTCTCCTTGGTACGCAGATGTTTCTAACTAGTTGGCCACATGAAAACTTAGAGCACATTTGTCAAAGAGAGAAAAGAGAAAAAATATACAACAAAGTGCCAAGTACTGTTGGATAAATGGGCATCTTTTCTACACATGCCCTAATCTTGAAATCATAAGATGTGTAAGGGAAGATGAAATTTTCAGTATCTTAAAGGCTTGCCACGATGAGCCTTGTGGGGAACATTTTGATGACAAACGAATAGTTCATAAGGTATTACGAATGGGTTATTATTGGCCAACAGTTTTCACAGATACAAAGAAATATGTTCAGGCTTGTGATAGCTGCCAAAGGATGGGACAACCAAACAAACAAGATTAGATGCCTCATCAACCACAACTGGTGTTTGAACCTTTTGAGAGATGGGACCTAGATTTTTTAGGGCCTATAAAACCTCCTTTGAAGCCAAAAGTTTATATCCCACTTTTCAATGATTATATGAAAAAATGGGTGGAGGTTGTATATTTGGTCAAGGCCAATTACCAAGCTATAATGGATTTCTTATATGGAGAAACTTCACCTGTTTTGGATAACCCAAGGAGATAGTTACAGATGGAGGACCGCAGTTTGTGTCCTGCAAACTGGAAACTTTCTTACAAAAATATAACATTCAACACAGGATAACCTCACCATATCACCCACAGGACAATGGCCAAGTGGAAAGTACCAACAAGTTAATTGAGGCTATCCTCACAAAAACAGTCAGAATCCATCGCAGAGAGAGGCATTATGGGCATATCACGCCACATGGCGCAACACTACAGGATTCTCCCCATACGAATTGGTGTACAGTAAGAACATTGTCTTTCCCATTGAATTTGAAATTAAAACTTTAAAGACAACCATGGAAGCAAACTTAGACTTGACAAAAGCTCAGAGGAACATATTGGATCAGTTAAATGAACTCAATGAGAAGTACACAATTGTTGTGCATCATACAAAATTAATTCAACAACAACGTTCTAAGTGGCATGATCGGTTCATAAAGAAGAAAGTCTTCTATGAAGGAGAATGGGCCTTATTGTATGATTCAATATTTAAGAGGGATTTCAAAGGAAAACTACGTACAAGATGGTTGGGAGCCTACCAAATAGACAAGGTGTTTGATAATGGCACAGTTCGCTAATGGTCACAGGTTGCGACTGTATCATAAGTCGAGTTCAAAGGATGCATTCATTTCGCGTGTTGCAGTTGATCCAAATTATCATTTAATGCAAGGGAAGGGATTTTTTGCTGCTCCTATGAATTCTTAAAGAACACTGCAATTTCCACATAGGAATCTGTACATAACAAATTGTTGTTTTATTTTTATTTTTATTTTATTTTATTTTATGCTTTTATCGGTTTTCTTTTGAAGAATGTGTACAGGAATCTAATTGAGGAACAACAGTCACAACTGGGCCAAACGATTGCTGGCGCCTTAACTTATTTTCCTGTTATGAATAACTCCTTGAAGAAGATGAACAGTTCAACAATAATAACTAATCAGCTGAAGATTTGTCTATTTTTCCATTTTTTTCATAGTTGTAACTCTACCAAATTTACCCTATTTTCCACCTGCGACTCTGCTAAAATTGCTTATTTTTCCTATTTTCGCAGTTGTGACTCCACCAGACTTCTCCTACTTTCCACCTGTGACTCCACCAAATTTTACCTACTTTTCCATTTTTCGCAGCTGTAACTCTGCCATATTTACCCTACTTTCTAGCTGCGACTCCACTAAAATTGCCTATTTTTCATATTTTCGTAGTTGTGACTCTGCCATACTTGTCTTATTTTCCAGCTGCGACTCTGCCAAATTTTGCCTATTTTTCCTATTTTCGCGGCTGTGATTCTGCTATATTTTCCCTACTTTCCAGCTGGGATTCCACCAAATTATGCCTACTTTTCCTATTTTCGAAGATACGACTCCTGTCGATTTGTCCATAAACCAGTTGTGACTCTGCTATATTTGACTTAATTTTCCTATTTCCGCAGCTGCGACTCCTCCCAATTTGTCCATAAACCACCCACGACTCTGCTATATTTGGCCTACTTTTCCTATTTTCGTAGCTGTGACTCCTCCATATTTGTCCATAAACATCTGTGAATCCTTCAGATTTGTCCATAAAACAGCTGTGACTCCTTCATATTTGTCCATAAATCTTGTCGTTAGTGACAACTCCAACCACAGTTCCACTAAGAATGAAAAGACAACTATTGATTTGCCACGGGTGCCAGTCAATATGGATGTACTTTACTATCAAAGTGGTGGGGGTAAGATCATAATAGCACATGCACAATTATGTTTTCAATTGATGGCCACGATGACACGCTGAATCATTATGGAAAGTTAAGACTTATTTCATATTGCGAAGGTACAGATTCTGAGCATTTTCATGATTAGGCATAAATTGGATATGGAAAAATTAATCATGCTTTGTCTCTTGTACCCGTTAGAAAAAATGTACCCATTTAACTTTCAATCAATATGTCCGGATTTGTACTTTGGTTATTACACGACCGTCACCTTTTTCCTAATTTGTACCAAATATTTCCAGTTATTTCCTTTTCATAACTATATTAACTTTCCTAAAATAACCCAATCTCGGCCTTGGCTATTCGTTGAACTTTCTCGTGCTGTAACTTCCTCTTTTGGATCTGTAATTTCCTGATTCACTATCAGAACTAAGAAGGAAAGTTAATATGGGTAAACCGTCCCGACATGAACTCGTAAACACAGGGGCCCTGCGTAGGAACGCAGAGGTTTTTGCCATTTTTGAAGCAGCTGGATGGACTGAGTATTTTCAACGCCTAAATGGTTTTCACACAGAAACAACTTTATAGTTCATCCTTAATTTGACAGACACCCATTTGGAGGTCAAGGGTATGCACCTAGATGTCACAGAAGAAATTGGGGTGGAGGTTACTAGTTTTCCTCAAGCAGGAAGGAGTTGGTTTGGATGAAGAACCCATAATGCGACTGTAGTGCAGGATTTTCTTGCAGCCGGTGAACATGTTCATCGAGGAGGCCATGGGATAGCACTAGAATCATTGCCCCATCCTTGGAATGAAGTGGAAGTCTTCCCAAAGAAATATATAACTTGTGAAGGTAGGTACCAAACTGTCTACTTCTTTGAATTTACCTTATTATCTCATCTATACCACGACAATCTCCTCAATATGCCATTTTGCTTGTTGAAAACCCTACATTACAGGGTGGGGTTTGTGAGAACAACCCGACACCCTGTTGCTTCTCTTACCACCCATGGCATAATTTAATTACTCATCTTAAAGGCATTAGCAAAACATAACCGAACCCAGGCACAATTTCTTTCTCAGCCTAGGATAATTCGGGAACTTGCATATTTGAGTGGCGTTGAAATAGAAGAGGAGTATAGGGAACTTGCACAGTTGGGGGTTGTTGAAGTAGAAGAGGAGGACCAGATTCCCTCAAATTCAGTTGGGGGGGAGGATGAGACAGTGTTAGACTAGAACCGAAATGACCAGGGGGAAGGATTGGAGGAGGCTACAACAACAACAAACCCTATAGAGGGAATAGTTATTATGGAAGCTTCAGCAACAGAAGCTAAGACTGGAGCAGCATTAGATGCTGTGACAATAGAAGTTGCGGTTGTGGAAGCTACAATGGTAGAAGAGGATGTGGAGATATTTAACATTGAATCTTCCCCTGAGTTGGGGGGGACTTTAATTGAAGAAGAAATTGCGGTGGTAGAGATAAGGGAAGATGGTGGATTGGGAAATATTCCTTCTATACCAGTTGTAGAATTAGAAACCCCTGTACCACATAGAAGAAGAAGAATATCAAAAGAAGAAGGTCAGCCATCATGGTAGGTGAAGAGAAGGAGTACTAGGTCTATTATAGTGACAAAAGCAACGCGGGTAAAATGGGAAAACATTGAAGCAAATATTGAATTCCCCATTTTGACACCCCGATCAAATGCCACTCCACAAGAACCTGTTGCAGTGGAACCAGAGTTGTGTGAATTTGTCAGAGAATCCAGTGTTCCATGACAAGTCGAAGCATATTGAGATCAAGTATCACTATATCAAGGATATGGTACAGAGGGGAGCAGTGAAGCTCCAGTATGTTGCGACGGATGATTAGATAGCTGATGTGTTGAAGAAGCCATTAGCCAGAGTGAAGTTTGAGTACTTCAGGGAGAAGCTTGGTTTTCTCCAGATCGAGGTCCCTTCCAAGGGGAAGTGACAAGTCCGAAAGCCATTATGACGAGTAGGTCAGATATAAAGGCTGAGCCATTCTATCATGGTGAGAATATTTGGTTCCTTCCATGTCAGATATGAGTGTTGAATGCCATTCTGGGAATGGAGGTACTTGGTCAGTTACCAGGAACACTCATTCTGGGATTGAGAGAGCCATTTTGATGAGCAGGTCAGATGTAAGGGCTGAGCCATTCTATCATGGTTAAAGGATTAGGTTCCTCACATGTTAGATATGAGTGCTGGCCATTCTAACGAGTAGGTCATATATAACTGAAATTGCCACTCTCTGGGAGAGTGGAGGCACCTGGTCAGTTACCAGGTAGCTCAGTCTGAGACTGGGGGCCATTCTGATGAGGGTGTAGGATTTGGTTCCTACAAGATCAGATGTGAGTGCATGCCATTCTGACGAGTAGGTCAGATGTAAGGGCAATTACCATTCTCTTGGAGAATGGAGGCACCTGGTCAGTTACCAGGTAGCTCAGTCTGGGGCTGGGGGCCATTCTGATGAGGGTGTAGGATTCGGTTCCTACGAGATCAGATGTGAGTGCACACCTTTCTGACGAGTAGGTCAGATGTAAGTGCCAAGCCTTTTCACAGATGATAGTAGTTATGTCCTATCATGCTGGTGAATGTGAGTGCTGGGCCTTTCTAATGTGATTATAGGATTAATCCTATATGATCAAATGTGAGTGTTGTGCGTGCCTTTCTGACGAGTAGGTCAGATGTGAGTGTTGGGCGTTCCTTTCTGATGAGTAGGTCAGGTGTAAGTGTTGGGCATACCTTTCTGATGAGTAGGTCAGATGTAAGTGCTGGGCAGGCCATTCTGACGAGTAGTTCAGATATAAGCGTTGAAGAAGACCTACATGGTGGCTAGGCCTACAACTAGTACGAAAAAGGGATGGCTCTGTAGAACTTCCTGTGACAGGAAGAATCATGAGATAGAACCCGTGGTACTGATCCAGATCGAGTGAGGATCTAGATCCAGTGATGATGATTCAGCAGTGATGATCCATATCCAGTGATGATCCAGATCCAGTGATGATGATCCAGATTGAGTGATGATATAGATTCAGTGACGATGATCCATATCGAGTGATGATCTAGATCTAGATGAAGATGACTTGAAGATGAATATGACTTGAAGATAGAGATGACTTGAAGGTGAAGATGACGAGGACTCGATGATGATCCAGATGATACGAAGAAGAAGACTTGTGCTGATAAATTGTGTCGAAAGAATACCTTCCTAGTTAAGAGGGAGTGTTGATGTATTTGTAACTTTGAAATGTATTCATCCGTATATCTTATGTATTGTACCCTGATTTTTATTCCGAGATGTGTCTGTAATGTGAAATTCATGTCAAGTCATTGTGGGTAACCCTCCTATTGGTAAAGGGTTAAAGTCCCCACAGTTGTGGGGCCCTAGGGTTATTAGACTATCCTAGAGAAGTCGACCCTAGGTGAGTCATTGTAAGTCGGGGAAATAGTCCCCACCATTGTGTTAAGGATAAACCTCCTTGTTGGTTGGAGGAGGCAAAGTCCCTACAAGTTGTGGGGCACTAGGGTTATATGACACTCCAGGAGATGTTGGCTCTAGTAAGTAATTGTTAAGTGAGGCCGACATGTTGGAGTTGGTTTCAAGTGAATGGAAGAATATAAATAGAGAGTGAGACTCTCTATTTATCATACACACAATCACTCATTGGGGCGCATGAATGAGAGGAGAAGTTACTGGGACAAGAGAGAGACTACTGCTGTTAGGAGATCATCTTTATGTTTTTGGGTTTTACTTTTGGTGCTGATTCTATCTCTGAGGAAGTTGCGGGGTTTTCTCCTTTATGGTTTCATCGAGGAAAATTATTTGTGTCTCTTGTCTCTTGTGTTTTATTGTTGTGCATGTTATTCTCTCAGTTAAAGATCCTAAGACCATAATGGTAGCTTGAATGATAAAAATCTAACAGATGATAGCGCTTCATGGCTTCCACACAATCTTTAAAGATCGTGGGCTAGAAATAACTGACACGTAAAATATTTTGGGCCATTGCTAACCTAGATAAATGACCCCCACATGCTCCTCTATGGGCATCATTTAGGACAATCTCAGCCTCTTCGTGGGTGAGGCATCGACGCAAAACAGAGTCTACCCCTCTACGATATAAAGTATCTCAAATAATGAGGTAGTTTTTTTGCATGCGTGCGTAATTTGCGTCATTCTTCTCGTGAAAAGGTTGCAGGACACTTCAGAGTCTAGAGATAGATAAGTATATCTTCGTACCAAGGGTCAAAGGTGGAAATCAAGAAAATGTGCTCATATGGGAATGAGTCTTCTTCAATTGCTATATCTTCTTCAACAGGAAATTCTACAATAAGTTCTGCAAAAACCAAGGATTTTTTGGATTTGGCGGATTGAAAATACAAGTCAAACTCCTAGAGAATGACTATCCACTTGTTGAATTTTCCTCCAACTATGCTTCAGGAAAAAAGGTATTGTAAAGGATTGAAATCTGCCACTACTATTGTAGTCCTCAGTAATATATAGTGACGTAACCTATGAACGACGTACACAGTTGCTAAGGCCAACTTTTTGACGTGGGAGTACCTAAGTTCATGGCCTGCTAAAGAATGGCTAAGACAGTAGATGAAATGATCCTAGAGCTTATCATCCTCCTAGAGCTGATCATCCTCCTAGACTAGCACTACCCCAATGGTCGACTTGGATGCGGCTAGATACAATATAAAATCATGAGAGTAATCCGGTAGACGCAATAAAGGTGCCGACAACAAGGATTTCTTTAATGCCTCAAAAGCAAGTTGTGCGGTTTCATCCCATACAAATGGGGTATCCTGTTTCAACAGGTGCATGAAAACTTTAGTGATCTTGTCATAATTCATGATAAAACACCGAAGAAAGTTAGACTTCCCTTGCAGGCTCTGAAGTTTCCTGATGGAACAAGGAGGAGGCAGATTTACAATTGCCTCAACTTTCAAAGGATCCACCTGAATACCTTTATTAGAAACAATGAACCCAAGCAGCCTACCTGACTCGACACAGAAAACACACTTGTGGGGATTCAAGCGTATTTTGTAATGCCTGCATTGTTCAAAAATTAAATGCAAGTGATCTATTTGATCGATCCTCTGACTTGAATGTGCTAGTAGATCATCTAGGTAGGGTTCGATAATAGCCTTGATGTCATGAAAGGAAAAATTCATTGCCCGCTGAAAGGTAGCCCCTGCATTTTTCAATCCAAAAGGCATTTTCTTGTATGCAAATGTACCCCAAGGACAAATAAAATTCGTTTTATGTTGGTCTTCCAGTTTGATTTGAATTAGATTATACACGGAGAAACCATCCATAAACAAAAAAACTTCACTCCCCGCACAAGCATCAATGATTTGATCTATGCATGGTGTGGGGTAGTTATCATTTGGACAAGCTTTGTTTAAATCATGAAATTTAGTATAGATGCATATAGTCCCTTGATTTTTATCGACAAGAACAGGGTTAGATACCCATTCCATCAAAGCTATCGGGTAAATAAAACCAGCTTTCAACAGCTTTTCAACTTCAGCCTTAACAGCTGCCACTTTACGCGGATTGATAGGTCTAAGTTTTTGTAGAACTGGTTTGGCATCAGGATAGGTTCGGATTTCATGTTCGCCTATCAATGGATATATGCCTGGAATCCCCTCATATGACTAGGAAAACATGTCGCGGAACTCCTTAAACAAGGCCGTATAGATAGCAATCTCCTCCAGAGAACAGTTTGCACCAATATATACATTTTCCATAATGTTGGGGTTCACATAGATGTTGATAGGAATAGTAATGGAAATGTTTTCCATATTTCCCTCGGTAAAGATTCCCTCCCTTGGTAAGGGATTGATTGGTATATCAACATCGCCTGCCAGTATCACATGGCTCTTGATTTTCAATCCTACTTAACTCTGGAAGAAAGTAGGATCTGTGATGAAGATCTTTGAAAATCTTATTTCATCCGCTCATAGCTTCCAAAATGGATTCGTCTGAAGGAAAAACCATATCTAAGAAATCATCAATATACAAAGAGTTCTCTGCCCAAGCAGGCAGATAGGCTTCTTCCGACTCTTCTAAGACTGTAGGAGGAATCAAAATGGGATCAACAGTGGTGTTAATGATAGCTTGATAAGCTACTTCCACTGCCGATAAGGGAAATTCAGGATCATGATGGGAAGGAAGGACCCAAGGATCTGTTCTATCGCCAACCATTGCAATAGACTTCCCTACACTAGTAGAACCTAAATAATTAATCGGGGCTGGAATATCGAATGTGCCCATTAATGATGAATACATTCTAGCCCCTAAGCTTTGTGAAGCAGGTTTGACCTAATCAACCAATGGCATGGTGGACTCATTAATTTCCATGCAGACCTTTCGAGTGAAACTGAGTTGGTCTACTGTAATCAACTTCCCTTCATGTGGAAACACTACCACCCGAAGAATGGTCGATGCAATAGTAGACATGGCATAAGTCCAAATTATCCCTAGAAGCAAGTTGTAATCCAACGGCGCATCAATTACCTCTAATTCAATAGACACTACCTTCCCTACCAACTTTATCTTGAAAGATGGTAGGATACCATGTGGACGAAATGACCTTCTGTTGAACGCTGTAAATAGGGTGTTCGATGGAACTAGCTCTGGATATCCAAGAGCCTTCTATCAAGACAAGGACATGCCACATGTGGAAGCACCCTCATCGACAACTGACCTTCCAATGGTTTTTCCTCCATGGATGACATCTATCAACAAGGCCACATGATACGGTAGGCGAATTTTCACATCACAAAAATTAAAATTCACCATGAGGCTTGATGAATCCATACTACCTAAGGCAGCTAAGAGTGCATCTCGCTGGACGGAACAACTCTGTAACACCTCCAAAGTGGACATTGCAAAAGGGGTTTGGGATAAATCTTCAACTATAGAGTAATTGGTTGTATCCCTAGCATTAGTATTGTGAAATGATTTCTTGAATATACCTTTGTTAGAATAATCAACCCATAGTTACCTACCTTAGACATTAATTAAATCATTTTTGTCGTATTTACCTAGTCTCCTATATTCCACTCTATGCTAGTTGCCTTCTACATGTCAAAGAAGTCAACACTTGCTAAAACTGAGTCATGGAGCGCTTGGGAAACCTCCTAGAAACCATATTTAGCATGTCTGATTTATTCCAGATCCTCGAAAGTCCTTATTTGCTTTTTCTGTAAAGCTACCTATTTTATTGAGAATTAAGGCAAAAGGGAAAGCAAGACTAGGTGTAGTTGACTTGTTTTTTACCCACATCATCCTCCATCCTTTTATCCTAATAAAAGGATGTATGAGTTGTCTTTCCATTCCTTATTAGCTTTCCTACTTGACTTTTCCAATTCGTGAGCATCCTAGTGGATTTGGAAACTGCTTTATGCACCTAGGGGAGATTTGACTAGATTTAGTAAGCCTAATTTTTTACTATTTCGAATGGCATCCTTATGCATTCGAATATATCATGTAATTATATATATCAACGGCCTGTTACTTCACAAGGTTGGCTATTGTACACTTATTCAATATAGATTAGTGTTATGCTCCAATTTCAGTCTCCTTTGATGTTAATTTTGCATGTTTGATTAGCAATTTTGTGAGTGTAATTGTTCTATCACTTGGGTTCAATTTCCACATGGTATCAGAGCCTTTGTAGATCAATTTATCTCCTTCCATATTGCTATTTTAGGTTCAAAATATTGACTAGGAGCATATTCTGCTGACTAAAGGGAACAGTTTCTGAGCTATGGACTAATCTCAGAAGATCATCTTGACTCCATTTAATTTATTTGAATGGGAAGCTGAGATGGAGATATTGTTGAGAGTGAAAGGTCTCTATAGGGTTACTATTGCAACTGAGATAGAGCCTAATGCAGTTGCAGAGAAAATAAAATGGCACAACAGGAGGGATGAGTCCTATGGTATTTTGTGTCTGAGCATTTCAAGAGACCTCCTCTTCCATATTGATGGATTGACATCACCTAATGAAGTGTGGGAGAATCTTGTAGATATTTTTGGTAAGACAGATGAGATGAGAAGACATTGAATCGAGAATGAACTGATCTCCTTAATTCCCAGTAGCTTCGAATCCTTGCAACTCTATTTTTCCAAGTTTAAAGCCCTTGTTTTGCAGCTAAAATAGTGTGGTATTGAAAAGAAGGAGGATCAACTAGTTTTGGCCATACTCTTGAAGCTTGGACCTAACTATTCAGTGTTTTTTTTAACTTCCATGCCACCAAGTTGACAGCTTGAGCATGGAATATGCCTAAGCTTGCAGAGTTCATGGAATCCCTCACATAGGAACAAGATAAGTTGGTGATGATGGGCACCATCAAACCTTCCAAAGACCAAGCTTTAGTTGCTGGAGATTCAAGGGTGGATTCGAAAAGCAAGAAAAAAGCTAAAAATCCACCTAAGCAAAAGAGAGACAAGAACAAGTCTCAAGAGGAGCCCCAAGGCTCCAAGAAGAACTTCCAGAAGAAGAAGAAGAACAAAGGAGAAATGAGCAAGTGCACATACTGTAGTAAGGGATACCATCCTGAAAGATCTTGTATGAAGAAGTAAATTGACATGTTGAACATACTCCTGGAGAAGAATAACATCTCCCTTCCTGATTGCTCAAAGAAGAGGGAAGGAGGATCAAATTCAGAGGATAGAGAGAGAGTACATGCTTTGGTTGCTGGCACATCAAGCTCACCTAGCTTCATTATAGACTCTGGAGCTTCTAGACATATGGTTTCAAAAAAAGAGGTATTCTCCTCTCTTGACATGTCAAAAGGTCCACCAATAGTTTTGGGAGATGACTCTCTCACTGACAGTTTGGGAAAAGGAAGGATTGATCTTGACCATGGTAAGTTCAATAATGTGTTGTATGTTCTAGGTCTTGCCTCTAATATCTTGTCAATGTATCAGATGACTCACACATGGTCTCCAAAGAAGGTCATCTTCTCCCATAATGATGTTGAAATCACAAAGATTTCGAATAGTAAAGTCATAGCAAAAGGTGTTGTTGATCACACTTCTAAGGTATACATGTTTTCCCATTTTCTACCCTACTCAAACCCCTTTGCTCTTCTGATTCATGCTAATGAGGCAAGCAAGCTTTGGCATGAAATATTTGGCCATCCTAACTATAAGTATCTTTTTTATTTGAGTGAAAAATATATGGTCATAGGGTTACCAAAGATCAAGTTTTCCAAGGGATTCTGTCAAGGTTGTATCCTAGGAAAACACCTAGAGCTCAAATTTGAGAGAGCTAGTCATGAGAGAACCTCTGCACCTCTTGAGTTGATCCACAGTGACATTGCTGGTCCATTTCCTCATATGTACATGAGTCAATCCAAATATGCATTAACATTCATAGATGAATTTTCCAGGTATTGTTGGGTTTACTTCCTAAAGCATAAGTCTGAAGTTTTTGACCTCTTCAAAGTCTTTAAGGCCTTGGTTGAAAACTAGTCTAGGAGGAGACTCAAGATCCTCAGATCTGATAATGGTGGTGAGTATGTCAAGTTTGAGTTCATTCAATATTGTAAAGATGTAGGTATTCAGATGCAGCATTCAATCCCTTACACACCACAACAAAATGGTGTTGCTGAGAGAAAGAACAGGTCACTGAAGGAGATGGCAACCTGCATGATGGAGGCTAAGACTTTGCCACCAAAGTTTTGGGCCGAGGCTATAAACTGTGCATCCTACATCCATAATAGATTGCCTCATAACCAGCTTGATGGTATGACTCCTTTCGAATCTTGGAGTGGGAACAAGCCAGATGTGACCCATTTCAGGATTTTTGGCTCAAAGGCTTGGGCTAGAATTCCAACTAAAAAGAGAAAGGATTTGCAGCCCCAAAGCCAAGAGTGCCTATTTGTTGGGTATTCTGAAGATTCAAATGGGTACAAGCTGATAAACTTGAGCACTAACAAAGCTTTCATTGAAACAAGTGTTCAGTTCCAAGAAGGGCCTTTAGTAGCAGTTGAAGTTGGAGAGTCTTCTTCACCACCAGATCCATTGATTGTAAGTGGAGAGACTAATGAGTTTGCTGATTCTGATATGTCTGATAATGATGATTTGATTGCAGATCTTGAAAGTCCTACAAGACCAAAATGGGCAGCAAGGACCATTCATGCAGCTGGGGAACTAGCTGGAAATCCTAGTGACACTAGGAGGACTAGATCTCAGTTTGAGAGTGCCCTATGTATGAAAGATCCCTTATTTACTTAGAGTGATATATGATGGTTGAATCAGATCCATAGACATATGAATATGCAGCACATGATCCATGATGGAAAATATCCATGAAAGAAGAATTCAGCTCGCTCCAGAAGAACAACACTTGGGAACTAGTTGATCTTCCCCCAAGGAGGAAGCTAGTTCAGTGTAAGTGGGTTTTCAAAACTAAGTTTGCTGTTGATGGTTCACCTTTGAAATATAAGGCAATATTGGTAGCTAAGGGCTACTCATAGGTATAAAGGTATTGAATACAATGAAACCTTTGCACCAGTGGCAAATATGGACTCCATAAGGCTAGCTTTAGCCATTGCAGCTTCTAAGCAGTGGGAGGTACATCACATGGATGTGAAGTGTGATTTCATAAATGGAGATCTCACTGAAGAGATTTATAGGCAGCAACCTCAAGGGTTTGTTTCTAATCCATCTTTTGTGTGCAGGTTAAAGAAATCATTGTATGGACTCAAGCAAGCCCCCAAGGCTTGGTATGCCAAGATTGATGGATTTCTGTTGTCATTGAGTTTTGTTCGATGCAAGTATGATCCTAATGTTTATTTGAAGCTGATTCATGGTTATTTGATGATTATTTTCTTGTATGTGGATGACCTTCTAATTATAGAAAGTTCAAAGAAATAGATTGCCTCCTTGAAGGATGCAATGAACCATGCCTTTTCTATGACTGATTTGGGATTGTTGAGCCAATTATTGGGTTTCGAAATTGCTCAATCCCAACATGGAATCAAAGTAAATCAGTCCAAGTATGCCTTAGATTTCCTGAACAAGTTCAACATGAAATATTGCAAGCCAAGCAAGACTCCCTTCCTTTTAGGAGTTAAGCTTGAAGAAGTAGGTTCTTCTCCTATGGTAAATAATACATTGTATAGGAAGTTGATTGGGTGTTTGCTTTATCTTACACACACTCGACCTGATATATATTATGCAGTTAGTGTGGCTTCAAGATACATGGATCAGCCTCATGAGATCCATTGGAGAGCAGCCAAAAGGATCCTTAACTTTGTTTAAGGAACAAGAACTCATGGGATCTTCTACAAAGCTAAATCTGATCTTGATTTGATTGGGTTTACTGACAGTGATTGGGCAGGTGACAACACAGATCGAAATTCAACATCAATATATGTGTTCATGCTTGTAGAAGGACCAATTAGTTGGTCAAGCAAGAAGCATAGTGCCATAGCACTCTCATCTATAGAAGCAGAGTATAGAAGAGTTGTAAATGCAGCAACTCAATGTTTATGGTTGCGGGGAATACTTGGAGAATGTGGCTTCGAATCAGAGTTTTAAAGTATAATGTATTGTGATAATCAGAGCACCATTCGAATCTATAATGATCCAATTTAGAGACAGTGAACCAAACACATTGAGATCCATATGCACTACATTAGATAGCTTGTGCGTGATGGCACCATTCACCTACTCTTTTGTGCATCTTCAAAACAAGTAGTAGACACCTTCACCAAATTTTTTTGTGAGAAGACATTCAGCAATCTCAAATCACTGCTGGGGATTGCTGATCATGCTGTGAAGCATGATTGATGACAATATTTTCAAATTTTGTTTTACTGTCGATGTTTAAGGGAGGACTTTCCCATTGGGTTTTTGCCTCTTTCCTTGGTTGAATGGACAAGCAGTATGTAAAGGGTGACTAAGCCTTGTTGCTAGGCCCTATATTTTTCTGATATTTACTCATAAATTTAGGCTTAAGGGGGGGTCTTATAATAATCAACCCATAGTTACCTACCTTAGACATTAATTAAATCATTTTTGTCTTATTTACTTAGTCTCCTATATTCCACTCTATGTTAGTTTCCTTCTACATGTCATAGAAGTCAACACTTGCTAAAAATGAGGCATGGAGCATTTGGAAAATTCAAAGTTGCTAGGAAAGGAAGCTTGGGACTAACTAGAGCTTGAAAAGTACCAGCTTGAGTAGAAGGAATTTCCCCCTGGTTCCCAAAAGTAAAGGCGGGATTGCCCCCAGCTACCTGTTGTGAAGTAGTCAGACTACTTTGAAAAGGATTCCATCCATAAGCCAATGGATTATATATATGTGTTGTTGTGTATGTGGTTTGATCTGATCCAGTTGAAACAAGAGTTTGGAAAACAGGAGCAGGTATCCCTCCACTGAAAAGCAAGAATGGAGAGCTCATGAAAGGAGTTGAAACCGACGTTTGAAAACCTTGGCCATAAGGGCTAGTGTTTCCAAACTGCACCCCTACATAAGCAGGTGTGGGGCCTACATATGGAGTGGATGGGGGAACCCCCCCCCCATTCCAAGGAAAACCCTGGACAAATGAATATTATCTAACAGGACCGCTCTAAGCAGTGTGTGCAAAAGAAGGTGAAGCAGAAGGTACACTAGGGATCCTAGTGACCACCCCACCTGAAGTGCCTGCCACATTTGTGGAAGCTAGTGGTTGGACCACCCGACTAGCTGGAGTTAAGGGAGTAGCAGGTATACTTGTTCTAGGAGTACCAATCGGGGGAGGTGGCACTCCTTCAGTTGGAATAGCTGAGATAGGGGTAGAAGGACTTTCTCCTGCACTAGACATTAGTCTGCTCACAAGAACACCAATTACAGGTGAATTGAAAGGACAAACCTGTACCATAACAGGATCATTTAGGTCAGTAAGAGGTGAATTAAAGTTTCTTGAAAACTCGTCAGCTTGCAAGTCTTCTATCTATACTGTGGTGGTATCAACCTAGTTTTTCCTAAGTTTTGGTTCACCCAGAAATTCACTAATTCCTACTGGTTCAAGGGAACTGTCCGTGTCTAATCTCCGCCTTTGAAGGGGCGGTGGAGGTTCCAATGTAGTAAAGGGAGGAAGGTTTTGAAACCTTCTTGACCTTTTGAGAGGTTGGTCATCCATGATTGAAAATTTGACTCAATAAAATTCACACACCCTATGGTTGGCTAAACACAAACAAACCACACAACAATCACTACAAAATTTCCTAAAGCCACAACAGACATAAGGGATAAAGATATGCTTTCTAGAAGAAAGTTGAGAGACAGTTACTTGGTGTCCTTGTATATGTTCTTAGGCACAAGAGGAGGAACCACCCACCACCCTCCCACACCTTCTACCAGGGTTACCTTCCAAGCCCGTCCAAGGTCAACTAGAAATAGCCTTTCGGCGTACCTAGGTATAAACCCTAGATGTCAAAGAGACTAAATGATACTTGAACTATATTGAGAGTCTGGGGAGATAGTCACAAGACTGTTTTGTACGCATGGGTAGGGTAGCAAATCCCAAAACCCTGTCAACACCAAGCACCACACGGGGCTGGGAGGGTGGTATTGACAGAAGTCCCCAGATGTGCAAAAACCTTGGTCTATGCTTTGACAAGGAATCAGAGGGTTATCTCCTCAGTCCAAGCCTCCACATAGCCTCGTGCTTAACTCCCGTTTGAGAGGAGATTCCCAGATACAATCAACACAGAAGAGGGTTTACCTATCGATTGGACAACTATGTCTGAATTGAAACACTTGTGGAGAGTTTAAACTCCATATTCTACAAGTCTAGCCTAAGCTAGTTGGTGTATGAACTTGTAAAATAAAACTTACTAATAATTTTTAAATTATATCATTCATTTTAAGGGTTGTTCTTAATCAGAAGGTAAATGGCGTGAAAGACTGTGATGTTATAGACTCGATAAGAAAATGTAAAATGATGTATAAAGCAAATTCCAAAGAAAATTGCAACTACTTAACCAAATTTCTTTTCTTTTTGCAAATATAAGATAATAAAATTGAAACTAAATGCAAGAAAAACTACGACTTCTTTTTTATAATTTTTGAAATTTTATTTGAAAAAATACTGAAAAGAAAATGACTAAGTGCAACTAAATGCAAAATTATAAGATGTTTTTTCTTCACTTTTTTAAATTCTTCAAAAACTACGATGCAACTGAATGCATATTCTTTGAGCAAGTTTGAATAATAAGAATATATACTAAGTAAAATGAAGTATAAAGGACCCAAAATAACTAACTTCAACCAATCAAGAAGAAGACTCGGAAAAACCTAACTTGGAGAAACTATTGAACTCAGAAAGTCCACTAGATTCACAAAAGAACAAATGGCACACTGACACTACAAAATGCAATACAAAGTACAAAGTATCCAAATCCTTGATCACTAACCTAGACACAAGGCACTGAACTTATCAACCAAGCAGGAGGACCAACTTCAAATCACTAGATGAAAGAAAATTCAAACAAAGAAAGCTCAAAGGCTTTAAAAAAAGCAAAAGGTGTGACATGCAAGACTTTAGACTCACAGAGTCATGCCAACAATAGAAGACCCCTAAGAAAGCAAAAAATCAAACAAGACAGGGACAATAAAACCCTACCAAAATTTTATGCTGCTACAAGATATACGCGATTGTGTATGTGGGAAACCCACGTAACATACACAATTGTCTTATAAAGCAACCCGCGTATACAAGGTGATATATGCAACTGTGTATAACAACAACCCACGTATACAACTAAAAAAAAATTCAAAAAAGAAAATATTGGCACACTACACTATAAATCAAAATAAAGATAAAAAGACCACACTCAGAATCAGAACAAAGACTGGTAAATAACCTAGAGGATAAACCCACAGCAGGATGGGCTCCCCAGTGGAGTCGCCAGTTCTGTTGTACAGGACATTTCACCCTTGTAAACTAGGGTATGGGGTTACCAACTTACTATTAGACTTGTAGACAATCAGCTTTTATAGAAACTGGAATGAGAATAGGAATATGTCTTGGCTAACCCGGTTTATGACGGTTGATCCAAGCTTGATCTTCTCTCACTCCAATCCTCTCCAAAGCTTCTAGGGATGCTTCTCTTCACCTGTAAAGAGCCAATTCTTCAAGCACTATGTCATATACATATATAAATCAGAATTTAGATGAAAATCATATTAATAACATCATTGAACATATTCATTAAACCAACATACATGAGACAAACACAATACAAGATTGGAAAAACAATTCTATTTATTAACAAAAGGTGAATAGGTAAGAATACAACCCGGCTTCTGACACAAGGAATCCTCTGCAACTGAGGACTCTAAGTTCTGCTGCTCCAAGACTCTGAAGGTATACCACCAGCATAACTTTGCTCTCCAAAAATTGATTGATTATCCCCATCCCAAGGCCTCTATTTATACTTTGGGAAATAGAGAGGTTTCGAAGGTTAGGATGGTTGAGACAATTGGGATAGTTATGGATTAGGGAAAAACTAATCTCTTCTCATCATGATTTATATTTTTTAAGGTCGAATTAAGGTATACGCGAGTATTAATATAGGCAACTCGCATATGATACGTGTGTTTCTCAAAGAGAACTTGTGTATGCAAGGTATACACGGGTTGCAATGCACATACTCACATATGATACACGAGTTGCAATGCACATAGTCGCGTATGCAACCCAAAATTGAGAATAACAATATATAAGGCTAGTTTGAGGATAATGCATCAAAGGTCATGCACATCTATAGTGTTTTGGCCACTTCATCCAAACTGTCCTTTTGTGTACCGACATGATGAATGTCAGCACTCAGATGGAGAAGTGCCATTTTGGCTGATAACAACCACTACTGCCAGGAACTTCAAAATCCCCATCTATTCATAGAATAAGTACAAGATAACTGTTGTAAATATACCTTCCATTCCTAACAATTCCAAATATTGGAAAGTATTTGAGGATTATTTACAAATAAAGAGATCTTTGGAGTTGTCAGACGAGTTTGTAAACACCCAAATAGATATAGAAAATCAAAATACAAAAAACTTCCAAGAGAGTATACAGTTTGATGAAGAAGATGTTGAAAATAATTAGTTGAAAATGTGATTGGAGGAAAGCACATAATACAACTTAAAGGAAATTATATTCCAAAAGGTTTGACTCCCCTTGAAACGTTGTTTGATCAAAATGATGTTGCCAAAGATCCAAAGGTTCAACCTATTGAAATTATATTGAAGACCAAACATAGGAACTGAAGATGTAACCATAATTGTAAAGTTGTCTAAAAATTTGGGTGTGGCAGAGAAGGAAAAATAGATTTATCTAATGAATAATTATACTGATTTTTTTGCATGGAGCTATGAATATTTGAAGGAATATGACACTTCCATTATACAACACACCATTCCTATCAAACCTGGGAAAAATCCATTTACACAAAAGTTGAGAAGAATAAATCCTATGTTGTTTCCTTTGATTGAAAAGGAAGTGAAGAAGTTGTTTAATGCAAAGATAATTGCCACTCTCAGGTTCTCCAAATGGGTAGCTAATTTAGTAACAGTCAGAAAGAAAAATGGTGAGATCAGAATTTGTGTTGATTTCAGAAACTTGAACAAAGTGTCACTAAAATATAATTATCCTTTGCCCAAGATGGACCATATTCTATAGAAAGTAGTAGGAGACGAGATAATTTCCATCATGGATGGTTTCTCTAGATATAACCAAATAAAATTCATTCCAGAAGACCAAGAAAAAATTGCTTTTACTACAGCTTGGGGTAGTTTCATGTATGCTAAGATGCCATTTGGGTTAATGAATGCATGAACTACTTTTCAAAGAGCCATGGGCATTGCTTTTGCTGAAGAAAATGATAATTTTGTAGTGATTCATATGGATGACATAACAATATTTTCTAAATATGGCAAGGATCATAATGAAGCATTTGGAGAAAGCGTTTTTAAAGTGCAGGAAATATGGTATTTCCCTTAAACCCATGAAATCAAATTTTGCCACGAAAGAGTGAAAGATGTCGGGTCATATTATTTCTAAAGATTTAATCGGAATTGACCCAGATAGAGTAAGTGCCATTTTGAAAGTGGAAGAACCTAGGAGTAAAAAGGAGGTGGAGTCTTTCATTGGACAGGTGAATCTTTTAAGAAGGTTTCTTCTAAGTTTTGCTGAAAATTTTGAGAAATGTTACAAATATGTTGAAGAAGGATAATGCGATTAAGTGGACTGTGGATGCCAGAAAGTATTTTAAATATATTAAGAAAGATATCACCAAAGCCCCAATTTTAGTGAGTCCTGATTTTTCCAAAGATTTTTTGGTGTTCTCATATGCTTATGAGCACACTATTGCTAGAGTTTTATTGCAAAAGAATAGTCAGAATGCTGAGAAGCCTATTGCTTTCTTTAGAAAAGTTCTGAGGGATGGCTAAATGAAGTATGAAATTATGGAGAAACAAGATTATACTTTGGTGAAGTCTTTGAAATATTTTAGGGTATACATTATTCATTCTCACATTGTAGCATATGTTCCCAGCAATGTAGTAAAAAGTATCCTTACAGAACCTGATCCAGAGGGCAAGAGGGATAAATGAATTGTTGTCCTTCTAGAATATGATTTGGAGATCAAGCCCACAAAATTGGTGAAAGGACAAGGGATAGCTAAGATGATGACAGATTCAAACAGTGAATCTTTGAAACTAAATGGTCTGTCTAATCTTTCTAATAATCTTGATCCAGAATTGTAGGTGATACCAGATTTTATTTTGTCTCAATGGTATAGTGGCATTATCTATGTATTGTAGAACTTACAGGCTCCTCCTGGATTAAGCAAAACAAGATCCATATCAGTCAAATTGAAGGCAACAAAATTTGGTGTCATGAATCAATATCTATATTGGAAGGATCCAGGTGGGATTTTTTTGAATTGATGAAGCTCAACATACCATGAAAGAATTTCATCAGGGAGTTTGTGGGGGACATCATTCATGGAAGGTGACTGTTAACAAAATATTGAGGGATGGTTTCTATTGTCCTTCTATGTTCTATGATGTGTATAAATAAATCACGACATGTCATCAATGCCAAATTTTTTAGGGAAAAAGAAAATTGATTCCATTACCTCTTAATCCTATCTCAGTGGAAGCAACTTTTCAGCAGTGGGGGTTGGATTTCATTGGGGAAATCAACCCAAACTCTCGCATTGATGGATTCTAACAACAACTGACTACTTCACCAAATGGATTGAGGCTATACCAACTAGGTGGGCCATTGATGTTGTCATTATAGATTTATTGGAAAATAATATATAGTCAAGGTTTGGGTGTCCAAAAAGGATTGTAACAGACAAAGCACCTACTTTTAAATAAAAGAAAATGACCGAATTTTGTCATAAGTACCATATAAACTTGAATCCCTCTACTGCATACTATCCTTAGGGAAATGGGCTTGCAGAGTCTTCCAATACAAGTTTAGTAAATATAATCAATAAGTTGTTGGAAGATAATAAAAGAGACTCGCATACAAAATTGAAATATGTTTTGTGGGTAGACATAATTAGTACTAAAAGAGAAATTAGGATGTCATCATTTCAGTTGGTTTATGGAGCAGAGGTAATTTTTCCAGCATCTCTAAGTATTCTTGTCATGAAGCTGTTACAGGAACAAGAGGATGAGACAAATCACATGCAGAGGAGAATCAATCAGATAATTGAATTAAATGAAATGAGGGATAAGGCTTATGACAAAGTACATGTACATCATGAGAAGGTTAAAAATAATTTTGACAGAAAGGTAAAGGAAGAGCATTTTAAAATTGATGATTTAGTTTTGAAGTGGGATGCACCTAAGGAGGAGAAACATGGCAAGTTTGATTATATGTGGAAGGGACCGTATATTATTGCATCTTACATGGGAGACAATTCCTTTGTTTTGCAACATCAGGATTAGGTTTAGATGACAGGAGTCCATGTCAATGAAATATTTCTGAAGCATTATCTCTCCTAAGGGTAGAAGGTAATTTACGTACTATAGTTGTATATATTTATTTGATTTGAAAAATCAGTACAGATGGTGAGTTGAGAGATTTTAATCCCAAAGAGAAGGCCCTAAGATATTGAGGGGTTTCCATTTTTCTTTATTTTTATATACATAAAAAGAAAAAAAGAGTTTTTGAATTTTTCATGGAATAAAAATAAGCACTAGTCTGCGGGTTCTTTGCTACCTCAGAGGGAGGATAGCATCCCCAGTTGGAGCTAGCTGTTAGCACCATTTCTGGTTAGCAGTTGGAAAAGGGGGAAGACCTGAGGAGAAATAAGGTAGGAGCTGAAAATTTTGTAATATAACCAGAGGTATGTGGAAAAGATTTGAAATAATAAAAAGGGGGTTATTTATAAGATTAAACACCATACATTCTGAAAAGGCATGGTTTAAGCGTTACAAATAAGTTTAAATTGGAAATCCACATCGTAGTTATCTTATGGTAGGTTTTAATGGTGTAGATATGCAGTTGGAAAGATCTACGATTGTGGGTAAGCTTGCTGGCTAAAGTTGCAGGAGAAAATAAAGTTTGGTGGCCAGCGAAATGATTTAAAAGGAAACAAAGATCTACGGTTGGATGAAAAAGGGTATGCATATCTATGGTTGGGAAGGATTCCACTGATGGAACTAGCGCAGAGGAATGAACATTCCAAATCAGCGGAAAAAGTTATATCATGTATAATTCAACGACAAAGATCTAGATGGAAGAGTGATCAATAGTCGATATTCATTTCGTTGGATAAACATGTGTGGATAAATTTAAATGGGAGATCAACGAAATGTGGTATAATCTTCATATATTGATGGCTGAGATTGAGGCCCTATTAAGATCGACGGTTGATATTCATTCCGTCGATTAAAGATGCACAGATAAATAAATTTTTGAAATCGACTGAAATGATTAAAGGGCCCACATGATCAAGGGTGTAGATTTGAGGTGGATGATATCTATGGTCCAAAATCATTCCACGGATTAACATGCATGGACAAAATCATAGGGAGGTCCATCGAAAATTGTTAGAGAGAAAATGAAATCAAAGACTGAGATCTATGGTGGTCAAGATCTGCGATGGAAGATGAATTCATTGTGGGAAGGTACTCACTCTTTGTAAAACTAGATCTGGGAGGAATGTTTAAAGATATAAATTAATCGACGGTAGAGATTTGCGAAGAATGAGATCAAGGGTCAATTTCCAATCTGCTGATGTAAGGTGCAGTCTGGCTATTATATGAATGAATGACGTTAAAACGCGAAAAGGATCTACGGTGGTGAGAAAGTGAATGACAAATCTATGGTTATGGAGAGGTCCGCTCCTAAGAGTTAGATGAGGGATGAGATTGAACAATATAGAGGGAATGGGGATGCAAGGTTAAATAGTGATTAATATCAATGGTGCAAAACAAAATAAGATCATATATATGGGAAAAAAGATATGCATATCAGAAAGTTAACTGAAGGACATAGAAGATCCAAATGAATAAAATACTATAAAAGGAAAGCACATGGATAGGGGCCATTTTTCTTCTTATGCATTGGAAATCGAGAGCTTAGTACCAGTGCAGAAGAATCCAACTCAGAAAAATTCCTTTCCACTTGTCAAGTGACCAGGTAGGCCATTTTCTCCCACCGAAGAGTATTTAAAATGGACAATGTAGAGGGAGTAGAAGATCAGGCCTTGGAGTATCAAAAGATTGAAGAGGTTTTTGAAGACAAAGACTGTGAAGTTTTTGATACATTATTGTTGTCTTGTTCAGAAGACCAGTTAAAATATAAATTGAAAGTAATTAAGGACCAAGGTACAGATATCCATGGTGTCTTTAGGTTCTATTTCCAGTTTTTTTGCATAGAACAAACCCTAGGTTTTCCCGAGTTTATTCATTGGTTTGCTTCTAATTATTCCTCTTTCGAGAGGGTAATTATGGATGCATCCAAGTCCAAAGTCTTATTTATTGTTATTTCATTGGTCGTTTGAGGTATATTTGTTGTTCATGCCGCATCTACCAAGGTCTATGAAAATTTTAATGAAGAGAGTCTACTCCAATTGTTCAGAGAATCCACTGTTGAGCAAAAACAAGACTTTTTTACCACTTGTTTCAAACCTGATGTGTCTTTACAGAACCAAGATTTCCCTGTGGATACAAATTTGTTCAATGATGAAACCCAGTTAGTTATTTCCCTTATGAGACAATTTATGGGTCTAGACAATAGCAAGTATGTAACTGAATTGTTAATGAGACTCCTATTTAAATTCAGTAATGGTCAACTTGAGTCATCCTAGTCAATTCAGTCTATTTTCCTTAAATTTGATGAGTTCCTAGCTGAGAGAATCCACTTACAACTAGTGAATTTCAACAACACAAGATTCTTCAGTTTCCAGTCATAGTAAAGATGTTCTTATTCTTTAATGAGGAGAGCCTACGATTTCCAGAGATGGTTCTTATAGATGAAATACATAGAATATTTTGTAAATACATGAATTTCCTTATGTCTGAAGCGTACAGAGTATTTTTCTAGCATAAGTTTCCAAGAGTGCTTCCTGTCATTAAATAATTGTTACTATTTTCACCATAGAAGAGAATTGGGGATTGGTTCCTCTTAGAAGAGGGTATTGTGATCAGAGTATATGTATTTGTCCATTAGTCCTATGTTTTACCTTATTTCCTTACCCCCGGGATATTTGCTTTAGAACTGATTAGGAAAAAGCTCATTGTTGAAAATGAGCATTTCATCAACTTCAAAAAATCCTCAGATATCAAGTTTCCTTTGCTAGCTGTACCTTTTATCATTAAGAACAAGGATGATTTACTTGTGGTGGAGAGTCTATTGAAGGAAATGAGGTTTCAAACAACTGCAAATATCAATTACGATCCTCATCATGTCATCTCCATAAGGAGATAGGTCAACAAAAACAAGCCATTTGAGCATCAAGAAGTTGAAGGCTTAGCCGTGAGTGCATATTGGTCAGATTATCCTCAGGTAACACAGAACGAGGAGGATATGCAACAAGGATCCACTTCTCTAGTAAAGGATTCTAGTGTTACATGACTAGACCCTTTGGTTGTTATTCCAACAACAAAAATCATTTCTCTTGTTGTTAGTCATTCAGAGATTACTAACAAAATGACATTTTCAGATATTATGGAGATGGGGGAAGAAGACAATTCAAAAATTTCTAAGAAACAAAAGGTTGAGCTAAAAGGTGAAATGTACAGGTAACATAGACTAAGGGCAATAACAAACATACGAAATTAAAAGGACCAACCTTTGAGATAAAATAATGCGCTTTCACAGAAACTTCTAAGGATTCTACAACTTAATTTAAAACCAGAGCTGAATTGTTTGACAAACACAGGGATGATAAAGAAGTGTCAAAAAATGAATCCTTAAAATTGTGTGTTGATGTCAGGAACATTTCTAGCAAGGATGTGTCTTTGGTCACTGTTAGGGATCATGCTAAGAACACTCTGAACCTAGCAGTAACAACCAGAAACAAGGTAGCAGAAATGATAATGAATATGGAGAACATTCTTGTACCTAATATGATCCATCTCCATAAGCAAACTAGAGAGATCATTTATAGTGGCTTTCTTAAGGCCACTCTCAAAGTATCCAAATTGCAATCAATCAAAAGAAAAGTTGAGAATTAATTAAGGCAGGAAAGGGTGGAGAAAAAGGTTCATCCGTAGCAAATTAAAAATCTTCAAGGAGATTTATTGATTGTTGACAGTGAAGCATATAAAGGAGCAAAAATGCATAAATTGGTTAATGAGAAAGAAAACACCATTGAACTACTGAAGAATAAATTGAAAATCCCTGCCACACAAATCATACAAGCTACATATCTTACATAGCTAGAAAAAGAAAAAGAAACCTTGAATGATGAGTTGAACAAATGTAAGGGATAGTTATTAAAGTTTGATGAAGAGAAGAGACAATGGGAAAAAGAAACAGTGGCATTGACAAAAAATATAAAAACCTTGAAGCAAAAGAAGGCAGAATTGCAGAAGCAAATAAATGAAAAAGAAAAAGAGCCTGAAGAACAAATTGTTCCACCTCTTGCACAAGCAAGTGCATAATCGAATGTGTAGGTTATGTCCCAGGTTATCCTGAGGGATTTAGAAATTGTTGGGCTAAAAAATCAGAATAAGAATCTAGAAAATGTAGCCTTAAAGAATGAGGAGGAGAGAAAATATTGGGAAAGTAAGTGTAAAGAGCTCCTTAATAAAAATGATAAATTGATTAATCAAGAAACTGGACAACTTCCTGTGCAAGGAGCTAAACATATCATTTGGGATATGATTAGAGCTGAACCAGCAAAACTCAGACCCTATATAGACTATATTTTGGATAAAGAAATAGTCATACAAGCTGCTAGACAGAGTGTTACAATAATCAAGGAATTATTGAATAAAAATCCCTTAGACACTACAAATAACAATTATTTTTATGAATGGATTGACTAAATATGATTTGAAAACAAAAAATATCAAGGAAATAATTTGAGTTATTACATGGACGAGAAAGGTTGTTGGAAAACACCAACATCTTGATACTGTATAGACAAAGATCAATACCATGACTCATCAAGTTAAATTGTTCATTGATTTATTTACACCATTGTGAAAAAAAGGTTTACCTTTTTTTCTTGGAGGAAAAAGGTAGAATGTTTTCCCAAACAAAAGATCATGCTCAGTTGGTGAGGTGTATACTGGATCACAAAACGTTTGAGGATATGCAACAGTCCTTGGATGGAAAAAAAATTGTGGACAAGCTGGTTGAAGATTTTTAGATTTTGCACACTTTCAAAGTCACTTGTGCACAACTTCCATAGATTTCATATGAAGACCGCGTGGAGCTAAGAGTGTTGGCAAAGGAAATGGCCAACTTAGAGCTTCCAATTGTTGATCAGTGGAAGACAGTTGAGAAGTATGGAAAAACTAAATACAGGCTACGTGGATGAGGATCTAATGAAGATTTGTTTAAGATTATCGAATACCATTTTAAGACTAATTGATTAGCAGTTTTTAGTTTATTTTTAGAGCAATTATTAGTTAGGAGATTTAGGTGACAAATGTAAAAAGGAAGTTATTGTCTATTTTTAGCAGAGTTAGTTATTCAACTCATGGAGAAACATTTTCCATTTAAGCAAGTTTTTGTAATGAAACAAGGGTTGGAACCCATGACATTTTTCTATTGTAACAGAGTTTCATAAGTTTAATAAAATTACAGATTTGAAGCTGGCCATTGACATAGATTCCCGTGTTATGTTCTTTACATTTTGTACTTTCTTTTCTTTATGTGCATGTGTTTCCACTTTACAACTTCCATTTTGTTTTCCATTTCATGATTGAATGAGCTTACAATAGTTTAGAATTCATAATCATATGCTCTATTGTATTACTTTCAAGCTTTCACAAATCTTTTTCATATAAAGTTAATGTTGGATTCATCCATGTTAGATGCCCACATTAATGGATTGTTTCTAAATTTCCTCCATATCACCAGACAACAAGCATTTTGACTGTAAAGAAGCAACTACCTCGCCTCTGTTAAATATCCTATGGAGAAACACTGTGAATCTTATTTCCCTACATGAATCCATGCCCAATGTACACTTGTTTCAACCATTATTACTATTAAATTTGGTTTCTTGTTTTATATATATGGCATGTGAGAAAAATTACCGAGAGATCTTTCTCTGCAGAGAAAGAATCCAGCTTTCTTTCCTAAAGCTTGGTTTTGTGGTTACCTTGGGTTTTATCCTTTCATGACCGGGGGTAAAATATGACTATTAACTGCTCGGACCGTCGCTAAGTGGTATATAGAATTGCCTCAACATTCCTTTTGGGATTTCAACACTATAGCCATGGAATTTTTTATGCATTTTCAGTTACCAATTAGATATGAAATGGGTACATATATTTTAACCTCACTTCTTCAAACCACTTCCACCCATATATCCGATCATATACATGAGTGGAGATGATGATGTAGGTTGATTAAGGTTCCTATTCCCAATCAACTGCTTGTTGATTGGTTTACTAAGTCATTACTTCCACCCATTGCCATAGATGTTTCCATGGGAGGTGTTGTTACCGAAGAGCAAGGCATCAATCATGCTCAGGACATAGACTTCGTTGATTCCTAGTCAGGCACTATGTATAATTTGATCCCAAACGCTCTTATTCCTACTGTATACCCTTCAATAGCTTTGACGGAACCACCTACCGATGGCATACTTGGTTCTGTCCATACATAGTCGACAACCAAATACATGAAAAAAAAACCCTGCTTCACTCGCTAGCCAGACAGACTATTACAAATCCCAAGACTGCTTCTGCTCCTATTGTTTCTACTGAAATGAATGTGAATCAATCCTCAAAATATTTGGGAATGAAGAAGAAAGGAAGAAATAAATCCAAGAAATCTGTGAATCAACACGAATATAATAAAACACAAAATACCGATGTCAAATCTAGAAATAAGAGAAAGGTAAAATTTCCTTGCCTTATATGTGGAGGTGACCATTTCACCAAGGAATGTCCTTGTCATGAGGAGGTTAGAAAATTTTTGAAAAACAATTCCACCACGATAGTTTTGACTGATCCTTTCCCTACCCAACAACAATTGATTGACCATCAATCCTTGCTTGGGTCTCCCTCATCCTCCATCGATGAGGTCAAAATGATGTCTAGTGAATCAATGAATATTGCGACTAGATCCTAGAACTATGACCCTCCTCCAAAGAAGAAAAATTATAACACTCCAATCGATAAAACTATAGCCTCCATACTTCCTCCTACCAATAGTATCGACATTGAAAAAAATGTGCTTGATGCAGTCCTCCGTCCACCCAAGAGTACAATTTGTAAATCAATAATTAATCCTAGTGCACGTGTCTCCCAATACTATAATGTAATAGAAGATCTGGTCGGGGCACCCTATACTAAGTATACCTTTCAAGTGCTCCAAATGTGTTCTACACAGAGGAAGAATTTGTTTTTGGTTCTTGGAGCTATGGATCCTAAGAAAAGGGATATTATCACCTTTAAACTGGATTATTTTAAGTCGAGGCTCTCCCATCAACTAGATTTTCAATTATATACGAGAGTTATTGGGAATAAAGTCCATCGCACCATTTTGGATGAAGGTGCATCGACCTCGATCATGTCTCTGTCTTGTTGGAGAGATAAAGGCTCCCCTGAAATCAACCATCCACCTACAACATTGAAATAATTTGATGGTCGTGGTTTTTCAACCCTATGGATTACTATCCTCTTCGTTGGTTGAACTAGGGGGGAAATCAATGTCCATTCATGTTGAGGGTGTTGATGTTCCTCTAGATTACAATATCCTCCTAGTTAGGAATTGGTTCTATGCAATGCAGGAGGTGGTATCATCCATATTTCTTGTGGTACAATTCCCATTCCAAGGGAAGATTGTTACTATTGACCAGTTAGAATTTTGTTCTCCATACACAAGTTCCATTTCTATGAACAATGTTCCAATCCTAGCCTCTTTGGCTCCTCAGTATTAGAACATAGGATTAGGCCTTCTTAAATATTCCTCGCTTATGGGAGTCTTTCCATTGAAAAATCCTCCTCCCCCTTTGCAGCTCACGTCTGTGAACATGATCTCCTCGACAAGTCACGACACCTCGACTAAAAGGAAATCAATTGTTGATTCAACGCCTTTGAGTCATTTTGAAGAGATTTACCAGGATATCCAATCCATCAATAGTGACCCCACTATTAATGATCATCTTGTGGTGGCATTTGACCTTTACTATATACCATATTGGTTCGATTCCCCCTGTCTCTAGATTATATTTTGCAACCTCTTCCATCGAATGAATCCATAATGGAAATCATGTCTTTATATGAGATTCCTTGGAAAGATCATCATCATCTATCTTCTTTCCTTCCTAGTTACCAAATTATAGAAGATCATTTTGAAACAATGGTTTCATATGATATTGTAACTATTCCTCAGTCATCGGTAATCATCCATAATGTTGAGTCTGAAGGTAATCTGAGTAATGTTACTAAGACCGTTCAGGTTGATATATCAATAAAACCTGGTGTTGTTGAGCAAATTCAATTGGGACAAAATTGTTCTTCTTCGGAAATTGAATCTTATACGACCTCTTTTAAGGAATTTAGAGATGTTTTCACTTGGACATACGAAGAAATGCCAGGGATAGATCCTTCGATCATCGTTCATGAGATCTGGATATAACTTGACACCAATACGGTCCGTCAAAAATTACGTCAAGTACATCCACATAAAGTAGTGACCATTAAGGAAAAAGTTGAAAACTTCTTAGTGATGGGTTCATTTACCATGTGTCGTTGATGAAATGGGTTTATAACATTTTTCCTGTGACCAAAACGTAGGGTAAAATATAGGGTTTGTATCAATTTCCTAGACCTTAATAGGGCTTGCCCAAAGGAAAATTTCCCTACTCCTTACATTGATCAAATCATCAATAACTGTGATAGGAGTGTCATCTTTTTTGTTTAAGGGTGGATTTTCTGGATATAATCAGATAGATATACTCCCTTTTGTTCAACATAAAACAGATTTCATTTGCCCATGGGGAGCATTTTCCTGTAGAAAATTTCCTTTTGGCCTTAAAAATGTTGATGCTACCTTTCAATGTGCCATGTATTATGATTTCCATGACATTAAACATATTGTGGAATTGTAGCTCGATGATCTACCTTCCCATTCGCAACATCGAGAACATCATGTTTATCATATGAAGCCATTTTTCTCAGTGGCCTCCATTACAACATCCAGTTGAATCCAAACAAATGTGTTTTTTGTGTTGAGATGGGAAGATTTGCTTGGATTCATTGTTTCCAAGGATGGAATCCACATAAATCCATTGAATACGAAGCAGTCTTGGCCCTCCCATCGCCGAACAATATTACTAAACTTCAAATTTTTCAAGGGAAGGAAAACTTTTTATGTCATTTTTCTGCAACTATGCTGAGAAATCACACGGTTTCATGTGTGTATTAAAAAATGACACACCCTTTGTTTGGGATGACCTCACAAAAATTTCATTTGGCACTCTCAAACATGCTATCACTCACACACCTTTGTTACAACCACCCAATTATACTAGGGATTATTTATTGTATGTGGTTGCATATTTAATTACTATCATCATGGTACTAGTTCAAACAGATGAACACGACCAGGAACATGTGATTTATTACCTAAGTAAGAGTCTTCTTGAATCTGAAACGTGGTATTTTCATGTTGAGAAGTTAGATCTGGCCACAGTCATCGCAATCCAAAAATTTCATCACTACATCCTACTTTGCAAAACTACTGTGTACGCGGATTCGAACCCCATACATTACATCTTGACTCATCAAGTGCTTGGGGGAAAATACTCTCGCTAGATTGTCATTCTCCAGGAATTTGAGTTAAAATTTGTGAATTCCAGTTTAAAGAAGTCTCTTGTATTCATGAAACTTATGTGTGACCTTCACTGTATTACTGAGGATATGCAACCCTTTGATTCATTCCCCGATGCATCCTTGTTCCTCATTACTATATTTTCTCCCTGGTATGGGGATTTGATTATATATCTCTAAACTCAATGCTTTTAGCACAACACAAATTGAGATGAACATCGTTGTATTCATCATCATGACAAGTACTATCTTATCATCAATGATACACTGTACCATCATGGAGTTGATGCAATTTTGCGGCATTGCTTAACCCATGAAGAGGATGAATTAGTGTTGAATGACTATCACTCTAGAGCTTGTGGCAGTCATCTTTCTAGGATGGCTACTTCCTAGAAAATCTAACGCTCTGGGTGCTTTTGGCCCTCAATATTCAAATATTGTATGGAATCCATGGTTAAAATTCCCATCTTGTCAGCTTTTTGAATAAAAAAAGTGCACCCACCCCGCTCTGTTACATCCTATCATTGCTGTCAGTCCATTCGTGATATGGGGCATTGATTTCATGAAATGTAAGCCTCCCTCATCTGGGGGGCATGGTTACATCATCGTAGTCGTGGATTATTTTACAAAATGGGATGAGGCCATGCCTACATATGCTGAAGGTGGAAAAACTGCTGCCTTATTTCTTTTTAACCACATAATCGCTAGGTTTGGAGTCCCACAATCCATCGTGATTCATCAAGGTTCACATTTCCAAAACCATATGATGTCAGAACTAAGTGCCAATTAGGTTTTCACCATAATAACTCCACACCCTACTACCCAAAGGCCAATGGACAAGTTGAAGCTATCAACAAAGTATTGAAAACCATGCTTATACGGATGGTAGGATGATACAAGTCCAGTTGTAATTTACAATAGTTTTCCCCAATGTGGGATTATAGGACCACTATCAAGAAATCCACTGAATTTATGCCAGTTTCAATTGGTGTATGGGATGGAGGAAACTCTTCCTATCGAATGTGAGATTCCTTCTCTGAAACTTGTTGTGGAATGGCTACCCAATACCACTCTAAAGGAAGAACGGTTCTTGTATCTGAACAAACTCAATGAGACTCTTAGAAATGCAACCTTAGCAAATGATGTGCACAAACAATGGATTAAATCTCAGTACAATGGATCCATTCAACATTGACTCTTCAATGAAGGAAATCTGGTCTTGACATATGACCAAAAACATGATAAATTGGGAGGTGGAAAATTGGAATCCATGTGGCATGGACCTTACATTGTCAGACACATCTTAGATAAAGGAGATTCTGACCTGGTATACTCTTATGGGATATCTTTGGGTGAGCCCCGAAATGGGATTTACCTTAAGAGGTACTATGCCTAGGTCATTTAGTGTAGATATCTTGTAAATATTGTTTATAGAGTGTGTTGCATGTAGTTTGGATTGTGATTTTGTTATGGATGTAGAATTCGTCTCAAGTAAGCCTGAATACATAGTGTTATGATTAAATGAAAATATAACCACCTACTCTGGCTTCATGGATGGTGCTAGTCGTTATACCTTGAATCTCTCATCAGCGGCTTGGGTACTCTATGCCCCTAGTGGTGATTTCATAAGCTCAGGAAGAACTTGTTTAGGTCCCACTACAAAAACAATTGCAGAGTATCATGTAGTGATTTGTTTATTAACTAAAACTTTAACAAGTGGCGTGAGTCGGATTAGGGTTTATTTAGATTTAGAATTAGTTGTGCAACAATTAAATCAAGTCTATGTGATCTGTAACCCCTTACTTCTTCGCATGTTCTGAAGGGTTCGTCTTCTAGAGAGGTCTTTTGAGTCCATTTTGTATCATGATATCCAAAGAAATTTGAATGAAATGGTTGATTCATTAGATAATTATGTTTTGGATTGGTACTTAGCTCATGTTTAATGTTAATTAAAGATTGATCACATGTATAAAGATCACTAAAACACATAATAAGTAGCCATTCATGTACAAAGCACATCACATATACACACATTTATGTTAAAAAGTGTTTTTAATGTATATACAACCGATACTAAGGAAAAATATGAATCGATAAGATTTAAGTGTAACCAAAAATACGAAACATTCAAGTTTTCAGTACATCAAAAGGTAAAAAATCTTAAGCTTCAAAGCTTTCAGCGTATATACTACAAAATAGGTGTCACTCAAAACTAACCCTTGTGCTCATGGTAGCACATGATAGCACGATCTACCCTACAGAGTAGCCTCCCGAACCGACCTAATACCCCTGTTATCTGGTGCTAGTAATGCCTGGGAAGGTCATCAATAGAGATGTCTAGAATTTCATCTGTCAGTCCCTGGAGGTTATCTTCAATCTCTTGTAGCTCCTACTCTGTCTCCATGTTCTGAATGGAAATATGTCTCACCATCCCTTGCCTTTCAATAACCGACGCTCCTGCAGGTCAGGATGCACCAATGTCTACAAGGGAGTATGCCATGTCTTAGTATCACCAAAACACAAAAAAATGAAATATAATATAAAACAAAATAATAATTAAAGTAGTATCTTTCTTACCTCGATCATACCACAGGTCATCCTTGGGTAATGGAAGATCAGGGTCACCCCTGAAATTAGTTCCCACATATGCATAGTCCTCTATCATCAGAAGTTGGCCTCGTAGTCATCGGAAGAATACTGAACCATAAGTCACTGTGGTCCCTCCACCACTTCCATGATGGGCCATATCCTCTACCCACCTCAGCATCCGTGGATCTTGAGGATCCAACCTGTTAAGTGGCACTTGAGGGCGTAACAAAGGCACCCTCTCCAGGAAGAAACACACTACCACAACCCCGTATCCAAACTATTTATCTCTCCTCAGTAGCACCTCCTAAGTTGATCTTTGAGGCTCACTAATATCCCCTCACTCCAGTTGAATATAGTTTGAGCCATGCACTCCAACACATATAACATGTGAGCCAGGGTATTATGATGGGAAGTCCTACTACCCACTACCTTCACAATAGTGAAGGAAATTGTCCTCAACAACCGATCCATAATGTGTTTGATCGAAATCCCTGTTGTAAAGGAAAGTATCCTATGGCTAGGGTTTAAGAGGCCATCAATGTATTGGGGTTGAAAGGTGGATGTAAATGGTTCTATAAGTAAGTATAAGCAAGATCGGAGATTAGAATGGTTGATACCTTAGCCAAATTAAGGTTGATCCAAGTAGCCCTTCAATCCTATTCTTGCTCCTCTTGCTCCAAGAGACCTGCAAAATGAATTATACCTTCCTCAAACCAATATGACCACATATAAAGCAATGATAATCAAACAAAACTGAAATAATAATCTGATTAACATCATAATATGATCATAAACAGAGATTCAATCACACATTAAACAATTATTTGGGAAGAAGAAGGACATCACATATTTATTAATCTTGAAAACAAGTACAAGTATACCTTCTCTTCAAGTTCGGCACCTCATGAAACCTTGATCTGGTTCTGCTGCTTCTCTTCTCCAAGGAACTCAGCCTCCAAGCTCTGCAACACAAGGAGAATGCTTCTAGGGAAAAGGTGTGGGCAAAGGGAGCTCCAAATCCTCCAGCAAAACAATGCAAAGATTCAAGTCTCCTCTCATGGACATCCCTACCTCTATTTATATGCTTAATGAAGAGTTAGGGTCGAAGACAAAGTAGTTACAACTAAAGGAGTCAGTTGCATAACTACCCAAACTACCCAAATTTCAAAATATGTATTTTTTTGACATTTTCAGGAGGCGTACGCAGGTTGCAGAAACAAGAGTCACATACACGAGGAGGTATACGTGGGTTGCAGTGTAGAAAGTCACATATTTAAGGTGTACACGAGTATTATATATAGCAAGTCCCGTACGTACGCGGGTTTCCTTAAGGAAACTCGTGTACACATCAAAAAACTCATTTTAAGGGTACTTTTAGGAATTTTCAGACTTTGGTGTCTTATAGAAAGTTTTAGCTAACAAAGATAGCTTTCCAACAGTGTAGAGATGAGGTTAAATGGAGCTACATAAATCAAGATATGGGTCTTCCAAGTTAGGTGTTTTTTCAGTGACTTTCATGAAGTGTCGTCATGGAAGTGTCGACATGCGACGAAAACATAGGAAAGTGATCACAGGCATAGATGTGCCATTTTGAGCTATAATAGATGCCCCCTAATGTATGAGGTTAGAGGGGAAGATGATAGCCGAAATGCATTATAAAGGAAACAATTGAGTATGGAGAGAGTAGAGAATCCAAGATCGAAAGGCTCGAACAAAGGTACCTGAAAGAGAGATAAATGTTAGAAAAAAATGATCTCTGGGACATACAAGTCCATTTACAAAAGATCGCCATAAAGATACAGGCAGATCCAACATATGTATAACTGATGAAACTATCATGGTCACTCAATATGCAAAAAGGCACCATATCAAATATAAAGGAGTCATGGCCACAAATGAACAAGGTGGATCCATACTCAACAATCGATCATAGCCACAAAAATACAAGGTGGATCTATGTCTCAACAAAATGTCATATAAAGTGTAACAAGGTCTTGTGCAGCTTGGGCATTAGCAAAAAAATCATGATGCTACTGTCGGGCCAAGGTCTTCAATCCAAACCACCCAAAAGGTACGAATCCTAACCATGTGAATAAAGGAGTTGAAGTCAAACATGGAGGAAACCATTTGATTACCAGTCAATAATGAGAACCGTTAACAAACGCGAGGGAAAGCACCATTAATTAAAATGGTCCCCAAGGCACCTAGTACATTCTAACAAGTGTGAATACAAGGACTTGAAGTCAAAAACTTGAAGAATCCATCGAGTAGGAGACATTAAGGTATTCCCACTACCCAATAGAGAGGGAAATTGCCACTAATGACTACAATCCCCAAGGTACTATCATAAAACTCTAAATCTCATCCCCAAAGCAAGATGTGTTGCAGTCAATAGGAAGAGATTCGTTGGAAGGAAGGCATTAAGGCATCCTTCATCATCCAACACGAGGTAAGTCAAAGACTTATTGGATATGGAATTGGTACTGGATTTCATGGCAAGGACCACCGAAGACATGATGTAATGAATTGATACCAGGGAATTGTTGAAACAAAAGGTCAAGGCAACGACAGAATGGCCGAAACAAAAGGTCAAGGCAACGGTAGAATGGCCGACAAAGGTTTAATATTTGAATAGTGAGCATGACACAAAAAGTGACTTAGGAATATTTTGACACAAAAAGGACCAACGACACAAATCTGCAATGTAGGAGACATTGACAGATTCCCCATATAATTGGAAAAGAAACCAACCGGAGGAGTAAGAAACTTTGAATCGGGATAAGGTCAAAATACTAGGACCCAACTATTGATAGACTCAAAACTGGTGCTTTGTTCAAAGAAACAAGACATGCTGCCATGATGTAAAAAACATGTGAATGAACTTCCCTTCCCCTCTTTCTTGTAAAGCTTTAACGATTCCAAGAAAGCAAACTCGGGACCATCTTCATTTTTGGCAAGCTCGAAGAAAAGACAGAAGAATGCTTGATAAAGCACTGATTCGTGGATTTTACGAGCCCGAACTAGTACATGATCGACGATGTTTTCATAGTTTAGAGAGTCTGAAAACTCCAAAGAAGACTCCAGGGGGGTCCTTTTTCATCCAATTTCGTCTCCTGAGGCCGGAAAAGTATAAAACATACCAAAGAAGAACTCTCTTAGCTTCCGAAGAAGTAAGGCGCACCTTTTTCGTACTTAGTCAGGAAGGTCCGAAATTTTTTAAATTAGCACCTACCTAATGCTCCTTCAAAAGCAACATATAGCCTGAGTTTTACAAGTGTGAAGGAAGGCAAGATCACGTAGAAAGATCAATTTGATTACGAGAAATAGGGCTTACAACAGTAAACTTGATGCTTTGTTCTTTAGGGTTTAGCGAGCATGACAAAGACATAAAGTACACTCAGAATCTTTTTCATGTTTAGGTCTAGAGCATGAAAAAGAGAAAACTAAGCTCATACCAGGGGATCCTTTTCCGTAAGTTTAGTCCCTTAGGTCCGGAAAAGTGATAAACCTATGCCTGCAAATACTCTTCTCAATTCCAAAGAAAAGAGAGTGTTCCTTTCTCGTATTATTCCACATGGTCTGAGAAAGTGATAACCTACCACTAATGTGGATGCCCATTCACATAATCTTAATGAGCTTGAATGGAAAAGTTTACTCGACAGTCAAGTCTATTTTGAGGAGTCAAACCTGGGCCTAAAGAAACTCAATATCTTTCTCGTGAAATTTTAACGATTCCAGAAAATTCAACTCGCGGCCTCAGTACTGTTTTTAACGAGCTCAAAGGAGAGAAAAAAGAATGCTCTAAATGCGAGGAGACGAGTGTCAAAGGCAAGCGAAACTAGTTCCAAGCGCGAGGAACAAACCTATGCATAATACAAGGAATATGAGCCAGATAAAGACACTCAAGGATCATCTCCTCCAGGTAAAGGGTGTCAAGTTGCAAAGGAAAAATGATACAAGGCTTAGCAACAATGAGAACAAAGATGAGGGCTTATACAACGAGCTAAAAGCGTGGAAGTTGACATCAGGCTCATAAGCGCGAGCAGGGCACATGCAAATGCATTTATATATTGAACAACAAGACAAGGCCAACAAACAGTTGTGAATCCAAATAAGAATCATGTCTCCAAGAAACAACAACATCAGGATCATATTCATATGAAACGATCCAATGCAGGTCACTTTGGCAGAAACACATGCGACTTTTCTATCTTCTACAAACAGTAAATCCAGGGCAGAATCGACTGAAGAAGATTCTATAGCACCAAGGATTGAGGGTTTATAATTAGTAAGATCAACCTTAGAAGGAGAGCAAAAATCAACAAGGGAGATAGAGTCTATAGGAACAAACTCAGTATCACAGGAGTTAAAAAATTCATAAGAAAAATCAAGCTCATCAGGATCACTGACTTGTTGTTCAAAGGAAAAGTCAAAAAACTCAACAAGACCAATATAAGAAGAAATGTCAGGCTTATTAGGTAAATCAGGGTTAGACTTAGTCACAACCGACCAACATCTAATAGAAGATCAGACTGTATCAAAGACTCTAGGAAGACTTCATCCGAAGGAAGGAGATCATCCAAGATAGGAAACATGTCTAAACTTTCAAATGGATAGACAGAGTGGAGAGCAGGCTCCACAGTTTGTATAGGATGACTCACCTGGTCAACTACTGGGACCAAGTCCTGAGAAGTTAAGCATGAAAACAGAGGCTGCTTCTCAGTAGCAATTGAATGCAAAGGACATGAGGCCACATAGCTCACCTGTGGCGGGGTAGTGTCTATAGAAACACTGGGAATCAATAAAGGAAAAACATGGTCTCTAGTTGGGTCAGGAGACGGATCAAGAAAATATAACTGATTGATAGTGACAATTTCTTTGCCATGATTAAAGTACATCACACGAAAGAATGTTGACACCACAGCTTGCATGGCATAGACATAATCATGTCCAAGGAGAATATTGAAGTCCAAGGGGTCTTCTATCACCATGAAGTCAACTAAGACGGTCTTCCCACCCAAATTAACAGGTGTTTGAGCAAGAATTCCCAAGGATGTACAAGTTATTCTATCAAACGTCAGTAACTGACTAGCAGTTGACACAAGGTTGGGGGATCCCATGCCTCACCAAGCACGAGCAGACAAAATACTAATTGAGGCTCCTTCATCAACAATACAACGAGAAATCATGTATGATTCAACTTTGACCTTTATATGGAAAGGTGCATCAGAAGGAAGGCGTGGCTCAACTATGCTATCCCAATCAAAGGAAGCAATCCGAGAGCTTGGTGGGGGTTGATCCGAAGCGAGTTCATTTCCCCCTTGTTCAGTAAGTTCTGAATTGGCAATGAAGAAAATGTGACTAGTAGACACTTCACTCTCCAAAGGAAGAGTGGGATTGATCGACAATGGAATCGATTCAACTGCTTTGTGAAAGTCACTATCCGAAGGGAGAGTGGGATTGAACAAAGATGGCATTGGTTCAATTACATCAGGATCACTCTCCGAAAGAAGAGTGGGATCGACCAAAGATGAGATTAGTTCAACCACTTGATCAACCAAAGGTTGAGTAGGTTGTTGAGAAACTCTAGGTTGTTTAGGAGAAGGAAAATCTTGAGTCTCGGACCACACTCTTCGCACCTTTGCAATAGCAGGGCACTGGTGAGTAAGATGATCTCCCTCACATAGCTTACAAGGGAACTTAAGTTTTCACTTCAAATGACTAGTTTTCTCAACAATGTCAACATGACTAGAAGTAGCTAATTGTTTTCTCTTAGCATGACCTACAGAGGCTAAGAGTTTTCCCCCAGCATGACCACCAGAGGCTGGGTGATTGGGTCCAACCTGACTAAGAGAGTCTGGTTGTTGAAAAACTTCAGAATGTTCAAAAACGGGATGACCATGAAACCAAACTCTTTGCACCTTCGCGATAGAAGGGAATTTATAAGTAAGGTGGTCTCCCTCACAAAGATTACAAGGAAACTTGGGATTGTGTTTTGAATGGGTAGTCTTTTCAACAGTGTTAACATGACTTGCAGTGGCTAATGGATTGTCTTCAGCATGAACTACAGAGGCTGAGAGACTGCCCCCAGCATGACCTGCAGAGGCTGAGAGACTAGGTCCAACATGACCTACAGAGGTTGGATGGGCACCACCAGCATGAAAAACAGAGGCTGAATGGTTAGGATTAACATGCTTTGCAGCAGTTGAGTGTGTGCCCTCATCATGAACTTCAGAGGCTAGGTGGATGGATCCAACATGATTTGCAGAGGTTGGATGGGGAGGTTCAACTTGAACATCATAGGTTGAACAGGTTTCCTCACCATGAACTAGAGAGGCTGAGTGAATGGATCCGACATGACCTGGAAATGTTGGAAGGATCCCACTAGCATGATCAACAGAGGCTGGATGGTGAAGATCAACTTGACTTGCATAGGTTGAGTGCTTACATCCAACATGACTTGCAGAGGTTGGATAAGTGCCCCCAACATGAACTGTAGAGGCTAGGTGGTGAGGTTCAACTTGACTTGTAGAGGTTGAATGGGTTCCCTCTTTCTTATGTTCCTTCTTCCTATTCCTCCTTCTTTTACTCCTTTTAGACTGTCGATTATTAGTATCAGTACTTTCACCACATGAGGTAGAAGGAGGAGGAGAATCAACTACATGTGAAGGGGAAGCATTTTTTTGATTCCCGTGATATAAGGAGATTACATGTGAAGCATCGGGGGCATTCAGGACAGTTGGATCAGAAAACAATCACACCGGTAGCCATAGGGTGAATCCAGGAAGATTCAAGGTGGCCATCAAAGGAACACCAACATTCCCTGTGAGAGGAATAGTACAAGAAGTTCCCAGCATGGGGATCTCTTGGTTGGTGTTCAAAGGGGTGTTAGCCATATTTTCTAACAATAAGACAGAGTATGAGGTTGACAGGAAACCAAAAGTACAAAGCACACACCTGAAGGAAAACTAAGTACAGACAAACCACAGAGCACTCACTAAAATTCCTAAAGCCAAACAGACAAACAGGTATAAGATATGCTTTCCAAAAGAAATCTGATAGACAGTTGCTTGGTGTCCCTATATATGTTCTTAGGCACAAGCGGAGGAATCACCCACCGCCATCCCACACCTTCTACCGGGGTTACCTTCCAAGCTCGTCCAAGGTCAACCAGAAATAGCCTTCTGGTGTACCTGTGTATGAACTCTAGATGTCAAAGAGACTAAAGGTTACCTTAACTATATTGACAGTTTGGGGGGACAGTCGCAAGCTTGGTTCATACGCATGGGCCGGGTAGAAAATCCCAAAACCCTATCTAAGATAGAATCCCCAAATGTGCAAAAACCTTGGTCTATGCTTTGAGAAGGAATCAGAGGGTTATCTCCTCAGTCCAACCCTCCACGTGGCCTCATGCTTAACTCTCATTTGAGAGGAGCTTCCCATATAAAATTAACGTAGAAAAGGGTTTACCTAGTGATTGGCCAACTACGTCTGAAATTTCAACACTTGTGGGGAGTTTAAATTCCCTAATCCACAAGTCTATCCTAAGCTAGTTGGTGTAGTTGCCTATAAAATAAAACTTACTAATAATTTTTAAATTATATCGTTCATTTTAAGGTTGTTTTTAGTCAGAGGGTAAATGGCATGAAACTTATTTGGTGTTTTGACTCAAAGTTGAAACAAAATGACTAAACAAAGAGAACTGAAATGCAAAAAGAAAAAAACTATTCTCTTTCTTTTTTCAAATAGAAAACTTGAAAGCCACAAAAGAACAATTCTTTTTATTTTTTCAAAAATAATGATATGCAGTGTATTTAAGACAAAACCCTAATCTACATGCATATTAAACAAGTATATGTTCTTCTTATTTTTCTTTTATAAATGCAAAATAAAAACTACCTACAAAGCAAATTATGCAGATAACAAAAACAAAGCAAAAGGAACTAAGATATACAACCACCAAACAAACTCTAGAATGCCCTAAAGTCAGTAAAAACCCTACTTGGAAGGAAACCTTGCATAAGAGACAAGTCGACTAATTTGGCATGGTGAAGTTAATCAACAAAACAAGAAGGAAACCAACACCAACAAGATTCTGAACTCAGACAAAGATCACTAACAGAGGCTAACCAGAAGCATAATCCAACAATCATACCAAGCAAAGGAGGTGGGGGGAAAGAGAAAAGAACAAACCCTAATGCTATAAAAAGGCTTAACACATAGATAAAGAACAACCAAAAGGGATGACACTAACTCCCTGGATCCATGCACCTGCAAAGGACACCAAAATACCTACCAAACAGCCCACAACAACAGAAAAAACCACAAAAATGAGGAAAAAAACTGTTTAAAGGGGCATACACGAGTTTCACTACTGACAGGTCGCTTGTCATATGCAGGTTGATAGTACAACAAGTTGCATGTACAAGCACACGTGGGTTGTATTACTGATAAGCCGCGTATCGTACATGGGTTGACAGTATAGAAATTCGCATGTATCAAACCAGACACGTGACTGTTTAGTCTACAACTCACGTATGGGTGGACAAAAATCCCAAAAAAGGTCAAAAAATGCCTTAGGAAAGTAGGGGAAGTGTACTATCAAACTAAGAAGTTGTTCCTAAGTGGCAAGAAGGACCTGAAACCAATGCAAAAGACTGAAAGAAAGACAGAGAAACCCTAAATAGACAAGGCTCTCCCCAGCGGAGTCGCCAGTTCTGTTGTAAAGGAAAGTATCCTATGGCCAGGGTTTAAGAGGTCATCAACGTACTGGGGTTGAAAGGTGGATTTAAATGGTTCTACAAGTAAGTACAAGCAAGATCAGAGATTAGAATGGTTCATACCTTAGCCAAAGGAAGGTTGATCCAAGCAACCCTTCAATCCTCCCCTTGCTCCTCTTGCTCCAAGAGACCTGCAAAACGAATTATACCTTCCTCAAACCAATATGACCACATATAAAGCAATGATAATAAAATAAACCTGAAATAATAATCTGATTAACATCATAATATGATCATAAATAGAGATTCAATCGCACATTAAACAATTATTTGGGAAGAAGAAGGACGTCACATCTTTATTAATCTTGAAAACAAGTACAAGTATACCTTCTCTTCAAGTTAGGCACCTCATGAAACCTTGATCTGGTTCTGTTGCTTCTCATCTCCAAGGAACTCAGCCTCCAAGCTCTGTAACACAAGGAGAATGCTTCACAGGCAAAGATGTGTCATTTTGAGCTATAAAAATCCCCCCCCTTTGGACCTCATTCCGATCTCACAGTACTCGTCGATGAGATCATTAATGGTCATATCTCCTCCTCTGGGACTGAAGAGTGACACTGGACTTCCTCTCCTCGATATTTTGGTCAATAAATAGATGTCCTCGACATCAATCATCAAAATGTGGGTGCCCACCTAGAATTTTTTTTGCTTTGGGTCCCACATCCTTATAAAGTGATCTAATATACGAACATGCGCCCTCATGCTCGGAATTGTAAAGTACTAAAGGAGTCCACACTCCCTCATTGCTCTCACCTCCATTGTATCATTTTTCTCTTGGGAATCATCCAATTCGTGCTCACACTCCTTCCAAATGACAATGTTTTGTGTCATACACGTATGGGACATCCACATACCATCTATTTGACACATTTCATTGAGAAAAAATATTGAATTCATGCTTAATGTATTGTTTTTGGAAGTTCACGGTCGTCGACACTCTTTCCTCAAAGAAATAGAGCGATGACAGCTATTCATTTAGAGGACAGATCACCCTTGATGTTGTTTCCTCTTTTGGGGAGTGCGTTGGTGCACTTCCTGAAAGGGAGAAGATCATCGCCCGGGGAATGCTCTTCCCCTTGCTAAAACCTTCTTAAAACCCATAAAAAGCATGATAAAAAGCAAAAAATCAATCATCAAAAGGAAGGGAAGGATGAGAACTCTTACCTACACCTAACAGTTTTCCGAATGGTTGTTCGTAGCTCCCTAAATCCTTGGTGCAAATCCTCCCCTCCAACACTAGTTTTTACTCAACTCCTATGGTAAAAAAAAATGGTAAACAATTTTTACTATTTCACCCTTTTTATATTATTTTTTGTTTTTTAATAAGAAATAATTATTTAAATATTTAAATATTGTGGGTTTTTACCATGTTTTTTCTATAGTTTTTTATGTTGAAAGTGTACTAATGTTCCTTTTTAGTATTTTAGGACCTTATTAAACATTTTTGGCTATGATGGAGTCTCTTTTTGACTTTTTCATGCACCAGTTCAAATTGGAAAAAGTTTCGGGAGCCTTTTGTACCCTAGTCATGCTCATTAAAAATCCATAGAAAAGGTATTGACTATGCTTTTATCGCTTTTCAGAGTCATAAAAATAGATACGAAAAGGGAAAACCTCTTGGAGTCGTCTTTAAGATCTTTTTAGGCTCTTTAAATACGAAAAGATCGCCAAGAAAACTTGATTCTTTCATGCTTGTAAAAGTATTTGAAAGGTCGTTTATCTGGTGATATTTTACCCCATTTTCAGACCGATTAGACTCATTTACAAAAAAATGTATACTCTAGTTCATTAAGAATAGAAGATTCAGACTTGCAAAATCAAGCAATGAAGGACCTTTTCTGGGAATGAATGTCACGTCCCCATACCCCACAATGCAGATTATTAAATTTTTTTGCTTAAAGAACCTATTTGTTCTTCTGATAAACACTGGGTATGGACGTTAACCTATTATCCAACTTTCATCTCAGGCTTAGAACCACTATACAAGTCGTTCTTCCCTTCAATTATCCATTTGGCATCCAGAATGTCCATTTCCGAACTAACCTTTCGCTTTCCGCACCTCTGCTTCCGCACTTCTGCTTCAGCCTCCCGACCTCGGAAGTCGGAAGTCAGGACTCAAATGTGTGAAAGCAACTTTCAACGGCCTTACCGCCTTCTGCACTCCACTTTCCACCTTTGACACTTCGGAACTCATAAATTGGAAAATAAAATGTGCGAAGGAATTTTCAACGGCCTTTCCGCCTTTCGCTTACCACCTCTCGCACTTCGGAACTTGGAAATCGGAAACTAAAATGCGCGAAGGAATTTTCAACAACTTTTCCACCTTCTGCCTTCCGCACTTTGGAACTCAGAAATCAGAAAATTATGTTGTTTCCTTAGAATTCTTCTGCGCTTCCGAATTTCTCCTTCCGACTTACGCCTTCCAACCTCGGACTTCAGAAATCAGAAAACACAATTTCTTCCTGGATTAAACTTCTTTCTTCTTCCTTCCACATTCCGCTGCAGATCCTAGGGTGTAGAAACACAATAATCTGCCTTGTTCAATTTTTCCCCCTTCCGGTTTTCACCTTACGTAGGAGGATTCCAAGGGGCAGAAACACTAAGTCATTCATTCTAACCTCTGTAACAGGCTTCTAGCCTCCATGAACTTGGAAAATGTATTACATAAAACACAAGGCAAATTCAGAAGTAAATGCATAAAACATATAAGGCATAAACAAGCAATTGCAGGTACATTCATACACAAGTAAACCTCTACTTTATCATCAATAAGAATTCATTTTATTCATAAGCATTCATAAACAAATACACTGCATACACAGGGTAACAGAGATACTTATCTTGATGATTAAGTTGTCCTGCAACTAGCTATGTCATTGCAACAAACCACCCAACCATAGGCCATTGTGTTCATTAATCTCTCAGCACACTACCACCCCTGAGATGGCCATGATTTCCACAAGGGACTAGGGAACAACATACTCACACACAGCCAAACATTTAACACATAGCTAAGCCAACCCCTACTTGGACTTATCAGACTGTCCATCCAAGGAAACACCTAGTTTGGTTAATAGGCTGCAGGCTTATCAAGCCAACACTTGCATTAAGGACCAGCCAAGCCAACAGATGGGTTCACAGGCCCCAAGACCAAACCATCTCTCATAGTTGGGTTAATAGGTTGTCCAGCCAAGGGTTCCACACAAGGCCAATGCAAAACAAGACTCATCCAAACCAAGATCCAATTGAGTTAACATGCCCCAAGACCAAGCCAATCTCCCTTGGGTTTACAGGCTCCTAAGGTAGTGGAAAGGTAAAATGGCTAGATTAGTGGCTCACTCAAGAGCTAAGCACACCTCCAAAAGATCAATCTGGCCTGGAATCCACATTACTTAGAATCCCACACAAGGTAGAGTCCCTTTATCTACTCAACAGTCCCTCAGCCGATGCCTCCCTTCTAGTGCTCTTTAGGGCATGGATTAACGATCTACAAGACACTCTTATATTTTTCTGAGGTTCCTTTCTGCACTATATTACAAGTCCATTCTTCTTCTCTTCCACTCCTTGGCCTTGTCTACCAATCATACCCAAAACCAGCATGCACAACACAAAAACTACATTGTAGACCAGCAAAACAAGATTTCTCACTCTGTAACATAGAAACCCACTGCAGAAACACCTTTTGACAACCTAGGAAAGTGAAAATCGAACCGCCTGAACCACAAACCCCTGCTCCCTTGCTCAACAAAGGAAAAACACTTGCAAATAACTCATTTTGTGGTTTTAGGCAGTGAACCAACATGACGAAGGGATCAAGGATGGACAATCATAGACAACACCATAGTTCTACAACACAGGTGAATGCACAACGCGCATGAGAAGTCTGGAGAGATTGAATGGTAGAGTCCATGAAGAACGATGGAATGGTTTGAAAGAATGATAGAATGACTGAGGAGGAGTGAACAAAACCCAAACATGATTTCCTCTGTTAGACAGGGTACACATCACATGCTTGCTTCCTACATAATCAAAAGTGGGGCTTCCTCCAGGCTACACGCCTACGAAGACTGTAGCCTGCCATGCCTTACATTGCCCCATGCATTAACTGCCTCATTCACCTTCTGGAAAGAATAATTGATTGAGGACAAAGGACAAAAGATAATTGAGGGTTCATAGGTTCTCTTATTGAAACCTGGCCTCACCCTAAGGCTCAGAGGTTGACTAACTCCCCAACCTATCCATTGTGAAATCATTCCCCCATCTCTTTCACGTTGCAGTTCCATAGATAGATGTGGTATTTTTAACTTATGCATTTACATGATATACCAAAACATGCAGTGCATAACCAGCACCACAACCATAGGCATCGACTTGATCACCTATTTACAAAACATCCATCAATGGCAGGGCCTTGGCCTTGAGCTCCTTGCCATGATTCATACAATGTATACATCATGTACAATCAAAATATCATGGGGTCAAAACTAGTGTGTTACATCCCCCCCCTTCAATTAGCATTGTCCTCAGTGCTTACAAGATTGAACAAAAATTCTTCCCTTGCACCTTGAAATGTATTTAGCAATGTCCTTTTTCATTCATGGCCAGAAATGCTGCTTTCTGGTTGTAGAATTTGTCTTCGGATATCTTAGATGACCAGAATATGGAGCTTGATGGATCTCATCCATAACAACTCTCCTCAAATATGCTACATGTGGAATATAAATTCTGTTTTTGTAGGTAAGAATCTCATATTATTCCAATTTATATCCCTCATATCTCTTCTCAAGATTCTGCTGCTGCAATTTATCCTTGACCTGCACATACAACTCATCTTCAGCAGTATGATTCATAATCAGACGTCTCAGATCCGATTGGAAAATACTAAGAGATGCCACATGCACTTTCCTGCTGAGTGCATCAACCACTTTATTCTCCTTCCCCTTTATGTGCTTGATTTAAAAATTAAACTCACATAAAAAATCCAGCCATCTAGCTTGTCTAGCATTTAGTGTTGGTTGATCAAACAAATATTTCAGACCAAAATGGTCTGTCCTTAACTCAAATTTTCTACCTATTAAGTAATGCCTCAACATCTTGAGAGAATGTATTATGGCTGCAAGTTCTAATTCATGAGTGGCATAGTTATTCTCATAATATTTTAACTTTATAGACTCATAACATACCACATGGTTGTCTTGCATAAGGACTTCTCTAAGTCCTTGACCTCATGCATTAGTGCACACCACAAAGTCCTTTTCTGGGTCTGCAATTTTCAGAATGGGTGCACTTGTGAGAATATTCTTCAACTACTGGAATCTTCCCTCACATTTAGGTGTCCATTCAAATATCATCCCCTTCCTTTGCAAGGAGGTGATAGGATGTGCAACCTTGGAGAATCCTTCAATGAATCTCCTATAATATCCTACAAGTCCCATAAAATACCTTACATCTGTCACATTACTTGGAGTTGGCCAATTCATGATGGCCTCAATCTTTTTGGGGTCCACAGATATGCCTTCATCTGATATGATGTGGCCCAAGTAATGAATTATATCTTTGTAGAAGTCACACTTGCTCAACTTTGAATACAATTTACGCTCCCTGGTAAATTGCAATGTCACTATTAGATGTTCTTCATGTTCTTCCTCATTCTTAGAATAAATAAGAATGTCATCAAGGAAGACAAGAACAAACTTTTCCAAATACTTGCTGAAAACACTATTCATAAGGCACATGAATGTAGTTGGTGCATTTGTGAGACCAAATGGTACCACTACAAACTCATAGTGTCCATACCTTGTTTTGAAGGTTGTCTTATGAATGTCTTCTTCCTTAATTCTCACTTGATGGCGACCAGACCTCAAGTCAATCTTGGAGAGTACCTTTTCCCCTCTCATTTGATAGAAAATATCATCAATTCAAGGTAAAGGATACTTGTTCTTCACTTTGAATTTGTTCAGTTGTTTGTAATCAATACACAATCTAAGTGTACCATCTTTCTTCTTTACAAACAAAACTGGTGCTCCCCAAGGAGACACACTTGACCTGATATACTTTTTCTCCAATAGTTCCTGAAGCTACATATTCAGCTCTAACAACTCTGGTTTGCTCATCCTGTAGGGTTCCTTAAACACTAGTGTTTCTCCTCACACAAGGTCAATGGTAAAATCAATATCCCTCTTTCGAGGAAGTCCTGGAACGTCATCAGGAAAAAAATCCCTGAATTCGTGTAGCACATGAAATTCCTCCAACCTAGGAGTTTCATTCTTTGCTACCTCCAAAACATGGGTTGCATATAACTGACAACCTTTCCTACATAAATTCTTTAGCTGCATGTCTGAAATATACCTAATAGAAACCACTTTTGGAATGCCTCTTACCACTCTTAGGTGTCCTTCTTCATCCATGCATTCAAAAGTCTTATTGTAACAGTCAATATTTACCCTCTGAGCTTCTAAAGAATCCATTCCAAAGAGAATGTCATAGGAACCAAATGGCAGAACATTCAGGTTTGCATAAGTCACTAACCCATTCATCTCTAATGGACATTTTTCTACAATCTCACTGACCTTCCTCTTGGTCCCAGTGGCTAGTTGAACTAACCATGACTTATTATTCTTTAATTTCTCGAAAGCACAAATCTCAACTACTTTAGGAGTAATATAAATGTGAGTAGAACTAGGGTCAATCAAAACAGAAACAAATTGCTCAACAATATTACCTGCAACCTCAACTACCGTTGATTTATGATATGCATGTCGATCCTCTAACACTGCATAAATCCTAGGGAATGTCCTTGCCACCTGAACAATAGTTTCATCTTCATGGACGTTGTAGGCTGGCCTTACATACCCTTCCTCATGAGGACAGTTCCTGCATGTGTGGGGGCCTCCACACCTCCACCACTGGAGGGTTTCCCTACTTTATTTAGCATCCTTTGCCTTTCCCCCCATCATTATGGCTGGCTGATTTATGGTCTGTGATGGTTTCCTTTGTTGTGAGTTCTTGAAGTTGGAAGGTTTGAATCCTTTCTTTCTTTGTTCAAACTTATCATTCTTCTTTTCCTTCTAGGCCTTATGATGATCAGGATTACCTTTATTCTGGTCATAATAGTACTTATCCTTTATGATGGCCTCTTCCAGAGTTCTAGGCTCATCAAACTCAATTCGGTCTTTGTAAGACTGAGGTAATCGAATCAGAAAATGTTGTATATTGACCTTCTAATCTTTGATGTACCTGACATACCTTAACGTCTCCAAGAACTTATTGGCATATTCTTCCATTGTCTATTGTCCCAATCTCAGCTCATTGAATTACTTAATTGTGTCATTATAATACCTATTAGAGAGGTATTCCTGCTTGAAGTACTTCTTGAACTATTTCCGCTTAATTCTTCTCTCAATGATCCTTTTTACTTGTTTGAGGTGATCCCACCAAATGGAGGCTCTTCCATTCAAATTGAAAATGGAAACCCTTGCCTTCATGTTTCCTGAATATTCTTAGACTTGGAAATACTTCCTCATCCCAACAAGCCAAGCCTCAGCTTCTTGACTAGTCATTATCTCACCATTAAAGGTAGGAGGTTTAGGCTTCTTAAATTCATCTCGGGATATAATCCTATGGCGCCTCTTTCTCTTTCTCTTGTGCAAAGAAGAGCTTGAACCCCCACTGGATTCTTCTATGTCTGATGACCCACTAGATGTCATTTTCCTTCTTCCAGTGATGCTCTTACTTCCTTCTGGATTTACGATCCCATGCCTAGGGTTCATCTTTATTTGTAAGTCTATCAAACTCTGTAGCATGGTTGAGTTCAACTGATTCTGGTCTTCTTGAGCCTTGACAAATTTTTCATTGTCTATTATGTAACTCTGCATTTCCGCCCTTAGGCTTCTGATGGTGGCTGCAAAATCTGGTGGGGTATCCTGATATCTCCTTAAATTAGACTCAATTTCATCATTTCCGACTCTAACGTTCTCACCCATAACATCTTCCTCATACCCATGGGGATACTGTATATCATTCCTGCTGTAGGTTCTCATGGCTTGAGCATAAAAACCCATCTTTCTAATCTGCACCATGACTCTTCGAAAATGTGTTAACAGACATGTTTTTTAGATGCATGATAAGTTTCTAAAATTAAAAACACATTTAGTTGCAATGCTGCAACCAATAGTTTTGGAAACCATTCACATGGCCCATCTAGGCCCAATATTGCAACCCTGCTCTGATACCACAATGTCACGTCCCCATACCCCATAATGCAGATTATTAAAAAAAATTGCTTAAAAAACCTCTTTGTTCTTCTGATAAACATCGGGTATGGATGTTAACCTATTCTCCAACCTTCATCTCAGGCTTATAACCGCTATACTAGTCGCTTTTCCCTTCAATTATCCATTCAGCGTCCAGAATGGTCATTTCCAAACTGATCTTTCCCTTTTCACACCTCCTCTTCCACACTTCCGCTTTCGACTCCCAACCTCGGAAATCGAAAGTCAGAAATCAAATGTGTGAAAGGAAATTTCAACGGCCTTTCCGCCTTCCACCATCCACACTTCGCTTTCCGCCTTACGCACTTCATAACTCAGAAATCAGAAACTCAAATGTGTGAAGGAATTTTCAACGGCCTTTTCGCCTTCCGCCTTTTTCCTCCCGTACTTCAAAACTTAGAAATCGGAAACTAAAATGTGCAAAGGAATTTTCAACGGCTTTTCCGCCTTCCGCCTTCCGCACTTCGGAACTCAGAAATTGGAAAATTATCTTTTTTCCTTAGAATTATTTTGTGCTTCCAACTTTCTCCTTCTGACCCCAAACTTTGGAAATCGGAAAACAAACTTTCTTCCTGGATTAAAATTATTTCTTCTGCCTCCCACATTATGCATTCCGCTGCGGATCCCGGGGTGCGGAAACACAATAATATGCCTTGTTCAATTTTTCCCCTTTCCGGTTTCCGCCTTTCGCCTTCCACGAGCGGATTCCAAGGGGAAAACCCACTAATTCAAATGCATTCTGGCCTCTATAACAGGCTTCTATCCTCCATGAACTTGGAAAATGTATTACATAAAACACAAGGAAAATGTAGAAGTAAATGCATAAAACATATAAGGCATAAAAAAGCAATTACAAGGACATTCATACACAAGTAAACCTCTACTTGATCATCAACAAGCATTCATTATATTCATAAGCATTCATAAACAAATACACTACATACATAGAGTAATAAAGATACTTATCTTGATGATTAAGATGTCCCACAACTAGCTATGTTGCTGGAACGTTCCACCCAACCATAGGCCAGTATGTTCATTAATCTCTCAACACACTGCCACCCCTGAGATGAGCATGATTTACACAAGGGATTAGGGAACAACAGACTCACACACAACCAGAAATTTAACACACAACTAAGCCAATCCCTAGGATGACTTATAAGACTATCTAGCCAAGCCAACACCTAGTTGGGTTAATAGGTTGCAGGTTTATCAAGCCAACATTTGCATTAAGGATGAACCAAGCCAACATATGGGTTCATAGGCCCCAAGACCAAACCATCTCTCGCAATTGGGTTAACAGGTTGTCCAGCCAAGGGTTACACACAAGGCCAATGCAAAACAAGACTCATCCAAACCAAGACCCAATTGGGTTAACAGGCCCCAAGGCCAAGCCAATCTCCCTTGGGTTTACAGGTTGGTAAGGAAGTGGAAAGGTAAAATGGATAGACTAGTGGCTCACTCAAGAGCTAAGGACACCTCCACAAGATCTATCTGGACTGGAATCCACATTACCTACATCCCAACACAAGGTAGCATCCCTTTCTCTGCTCAATAGTCCCTTAGGCGATGCCTTCTAGTTCTCTCCAGGTCATGTAGTAAGGATCTACCATCCACTCTTATCTTTTCCTAAGGTTCCTTTCTGCACTAGATTACAAATCCATTCCTCTTCACTTCCACTCCTCAGTTTTTCCTACCAATTAGACCCAAAATTAGGGTGCACAACACAACAATCACAATGTAGACCAACAAAATAGGCTTTCTCACTCTGTAACATAGAAACCCACTGCATAAACACCTTACGCGACTCAGAAGAGTGAAAATCGAACCGTCCGAACCACAGACCCCTGCTCCCTTACTCAATGAATGAAAAACACTTACAGATAACTTGTTATGCAGTTTCAGGAATTGAACCAATACGACGAGGAGATCAAGGACAGACAATCACATACAAAACCATGGTTTTGCAACACAAATTAATGCACAACGCGAATGAGCAGCCTGGAGAGCTCGAATGGTAAAGTCCATGAACAACGATGGAATGGTTCGAATGAATGATAGAATGACTAAGGAGGAGTGAAAAAAACCCAAACATGATATTCTCTGACGGAAAGGGTACGCAACACCTGCTTTCTTCCTGCATAAGTAAAAGTGCAGCTTCCCCCAGGTTGCAAGCCGACTGTAGTCTACCATGCCTTGCACTACCCCATGCATTAACTGCCTCATTCACCTTTTGGAAAGAATAAATGATTGAGGACAAAGGAAAAAAGATAGTCGAGGTTCATAGGTTCTCCTATTGACACCTAGCCTCACCCTAAGGCTCAAAGGTTGATTAACTCCCCCACCCTATCCCTTGTGAAATCATGCCCCCATCTCTTTCATGTTGCAGTTCCATAGATAGCTGTGGTATTTTATTTACGTGTGCATTTACATTATATACCAAAACATGTAGTGCATAACCAACACCACAACCATAAGCATCGACTTGATCACCTATTTACAAAACATCCATCAATGACAGGGCCTTGGCCTTTAGCTCCTTGCCATGATTCACACACAATATACATAATGTACAATGAAAATATCATGGGGTCGAAATCGGGGTGTTACAATGAAACCCTCCTTTCTCATGTTCATAAAACGTATGAGGTTGGACGTATCACTTGATGAGCTATATTGAGCATTTGTTACCATTTTCAACCTCATTAAAAAGCAAAGAGGTACTCATCCATCGTGATGGGGAAATTAAGGGAATTGGGAGACATTTTTCATTTGTGTTAATGACAACTCCTAGTCACCCTTGAACATGGCACCCATCTGCATTTCATTCAAATAGTTGGGTATTCAACTTGTTACCGAGTCGATCCACTTTCATGAGTCATTTCACTCCTTTGAGAAAATTCAAAGAATGCATTGTTTTGTCTCTGCATTATGTTTGGTCTCTTCCTCACTAAGTCAATGTTGTCAATTCACTTGTTGTGTCATTGAATGTTCAAGGGGAATCTTTACCACAACCTACCTATGCAGTTACCTTACCTTCCTTCAATTCAATCATATCTGAATCAGTCCTATGGTTGTTCCATTATTAAAATCTCTTTAAAATCACTTTTGCTCCAAGTTTCGTGTCGATGATGGGGGAAACATCATGGCCCTCCTTCAATGAGTATATTTTCATCAACACCAACACATCATCTAGGAATTAGTCTTAGAAACCAATCAAGTACCTCGAAGCCTGCATGCCTCAATGGCAGGTTTCCTCGCTTTCGATAGTAGGATTTCATAATTGGTCTTTGATTGGGAGATTCTACCGATTGTTCAACTTCAACTCGTCTATTCACATTCAGAGGAATGTACTAGGGTACCTTGGGGATCATTGACATTAATGGTGATTTCCATTGTGCTTATTAAAGATATACATCAATGACCGGTAATCAAGTGGTTTCTACCTTGCTCGACATCATGACATCTATTCACATGGATATAATCGTACTATTTGGGATTAGAATGAAGACCCCAAGTGGTTAGGTATTCTCTTGAATATGTTCCTATAATCAAGTTGTGATGGAGTATCTTTTGAGTCATTGCATGGATCCACATTGTATGTCTGGTGGCTATGCTCAAGTTTGAGTGAGGATGACATAGATCTACAATGTATACTCCATAACTATGCCCCAATTTGAGTCTTTTTTATTATCATGGATCTACATTATATTATTGGTAGCCATGACTTGGTGATTATACATGGATCTGCAGTGTATTGGCCAACAACCATGATTTGAGTCACATAGTTTGTCAAGTCTTCACTCACCACTCTTTTTCCTCTAATACCGAGTCATATCTAACAAAGTATTTCACCTATCACATCCCTATAGCTTCATAATTTGGGGGGCATTTTGTTACAGCCAAAAGTTGTCACTTTTCTCAATCCTCTAAAATTCCTTGTCCAAAACATCTTTTGGTGGAATTTTTGCTCAATTCTAGGAGGCATGACGCCCTTTTCCTTCTGACATAGAGCGTCACCCTTTCCCGATGCCTCTTTCCCAATGACAGAGAGCATCGGTGACACTTGTTGTCTATTAATAAGGAGCATCTATGCCTCATGCTAGTGCACAAGGAGCTTCAATCCCGTTAAAATGGAAAAAAAAAGAGAATATTTTGAGAACCTTCTAGATGAAAGTACTCATGGAGGCTTATCCCAACTACCTAGAGTAGGTGGAATTTGTACCCCTAACCTTTAGGGATAATCTGTTACCTTCCTCCCAAAACATCTCAACCAATTTTGTCCCTCTTTGGCCTATATATACAAGATTCATGGATCATGATAGGAGGGGACCAAGAGAGCATCTTTATGCTACTAGAATCATTACTGGTATAGGAGGCAAAGAGTGTGGTTTTGTGAGTGAGATTTTTGGATTTTGTAGAGTGTGTGAAAGTGATTCAAAGACATTGTGAGAACAAATATTCAACATCAAGGCTTTGGTTGTTATTTTTTCTCTTATTCTGTTAATACAAATGTGTTTCCCTTTGCCATGAATGATTTGTGTTGATCTCCATTATTCATTACTTTTCTCCTTGATCATTAGTATAGATATTTGAACTACCTTGTTGCTTTCAATTTTGTATCTTTTTCCTTACATTTTTTTGCAAGTACAACTGATCGTAAGAGAATTCACAAGGAAAGGATCACCTTCTCAGTGAGGTAAGAAATCTTGACATTCAAGTAGTTTGACCATCTCGGGAGAGGATGCATTGTTGTGAGTATTTTGTTTTATATATTCCCAATGTAGACTAGGGGAACAATGTTTGTCCACATTGATTGAGAATTTTTGATAACAAATTCTTGTTTCCAATATCAAGAGCCAAGAACTTCTTGATTTTTGGGCAACATTAAGAGCCATTGTCTAGTTTTTTGGCATTAGCCTAGGGCTAAGGACCTAGTTAGGGGCTGGGATGTTGATTTTACTTGATATCCCCCATGAGGAGAACATCAACATGAGAATACCTTTCTTATGAATATCCAATCCCGACAATTTGACCATTGAAAAAAAATAAAAGGAAAGAGATCCTGGTGAAGTGCCAATAACTTATGACAACATCTTTCACTCTGTGGGGCAATGTTATAGAACTTCCAAGTTAGACATCATGCATGGTGTTTGGGTCAAATATTCAACAATAATGTAGTTCTAATTAGCCTAAGAATTATTATTGTGTGTTTCCTCTTCGACACACCTTTTGGGATGCATATCATTGTATTATTCAGTGGCTTCTCAATATGGAGAGAGTTCAACATTTCAAAAGTGGACATGTATTTAACCTTGGAACCAAACTTAGATGTTTTGTAATTAATATTTATGGTCTGGATATTTACTTCCCATTTTCACATATACACATTTGTATTTCATGGGTTTCCCCCTTATGAGGAGGCTCCCTAGTTTCCCCCCTTGTGCGGTTGCAAGGTTGTGAGAGACTCCAACATCAATTTGCTAGTTTTGTAGAGGAAACAAGTTCGTCAGAATAATAAGTTTCTAATGAGAATCTTATTGCGCCAACAATATTTGGGTAGCCTCCAACTTGGGACAAATTTGCATTAAGTGGTATTTCTAGTGCAGCTTACGTAGAAACTTGACCTTCTTTTTCTCATTTTCACCCACCAACATTGTTGTTATTCGCATTATTTCCCATGTTCCCTTTGTTTTTGTTTTTTCCTTTCTTCTTCCCATTAGATTGAAAGCTTACTTTAGTATTAGATGTCTACACTAAGAGGACATCAGAGGTTTGAGTAGGAGTGTGGTGTTGTTGACATCTTGCACAACCACTAGCATATCCAAACTTAAGGACATTTGTCACATTTGATTTGAGATGTGTTTTTTTGGGGCATTATCCAGTAAGCTAAGAACATTATCGACATGTGGATTAGGTCTTGGCTTGGTTGGATCCATATCTACTCTTGGAGTCATCGACAAAATTTCATACAATATCCCATACTAGGAATACACAAGTCCAATTTTTGGTCTCTAATTATGGCTTGCTCCTAAGTTGAACCCTTGAATGTGTGATGTCTGTCATAATGTAAGAAAGACTTTATAAACTAGTCCACTGAGAATTCATCAGGTATCTAAGCCTTGACCAATTGACATATGCTCTTCCACTCAAGAATGTGATCGAGGATATGAGTAGAATTATATTGCCAAAAATATGAGGATATGAGTAGAATTATGTTGCCAAAAATATGTCAAAAGCTTAGTTCCTATCTCTTATTAGACATGCAATTGAAATTGGTTTAGAAATTCCATCGCTAAGGAATCAAAATTAAGGAATGAATATCTTAGGAGTTTAATGTACAATTTCACCATTACCGCAATCAAAATTATTTCAAAAATAATTAAACTAATACAATAATAGATTAGTGAGTTCGATGAACACCAAAGTTAGAATGTCATCACGGGAATGGTAGGTTCTTCTCTAGATTCACCTTCAAACTTAGGTATGTTTGAAGGTAACTTTGTCAAAAAAGGAGGCCAGCTAGGATTGTGCATGGCCAGATCATTTGTTGACTTCATTAGATATGAGAGTTTCAATGTTGCAAGGAATGACAAATTTATCTGAGCTAATGAATTCCAACTTCTAGGAGTGTATCTTGATAATTGGTTTGGGTTGACGAAATAATTACCCGGTGTATAATCCCTACTAGTCGTGAAATGTGAGTTGATTTGATTACCAGTCTTATGGGAATACCTTGGTGGAAATTTCACTTATAACAAGAAATATCCTAGAAAAAAAATGTGTGCTATCTGGAAAGAGGCCTCTAGTCCTTGTGGACTTACAAAGAGGTTGGTCAATCACTTTGACTCATACAAAATCAAGACAAAGGAAACCTACAATCTATCGTTCAAAACAACCACACTGAAATAGAAAATTCCGTAAAGATTCAATCAAGTAGTACTGTTCTCCTAAATTCAAGTCCAGGTTTGTTAGGACCTGGAAAAAAATCATTGAACAGATGAGAGGGGAATTCCAGAGATCAACTTGGGATGATTAGGGCCCAAGTCCAAAAAATGAAGGCGAAATAGTTACTTAAGGTAACACTCACACAATAATCACCCAAGATGAAAGTACCCTCATGAATATGGACAAGATATAAAGGATATGAGGTGGATGTTATGCGTTTGTATTAGATACCAAAATAAATTCCCACTTTTAGTCACCTAAGAGAAATCTAGGACAAGCAACTATGTGTTAGAAATAGGATTGCAGAGCAATAAAAATTAAATGAATGATGAAATAAAAAACAAAAGAATATAATAAAAGAAAGACATCAATATACCCGGTTCACTGGATATAGGATACATATATGGAGAAAAAACTAGTCCTTTATTTATTCCATCCAACAAATTAAGGGATACAACCTCCAACACATCCACCGCAATCTCCTCTTAACTCTTTCACAATCCCATCTCTTAGTCACATTGTTCTCTCATAATACGCAATCATAATACAATTCCCTCTTTAAAATAACTATTCCTTCTAGGGAAAAAATACATGAACATAATATATACCATCAAATCTGTAACTTAATGATGAACAATCCATATTGACTACAAAATTACAATATTTTACAAGGCATTTTTTTTCAAAAAAGTGTCTTTGAGGGTGCTACCCCCAAACCCTAGCCAAAGGGGTTCTAATATTTGTCACCACCCACCTTAGATCCACTGGAAACATTAGTGAGGGGGGAATCCCCCCACACCCCCATAAAAAAAACTGGGATCCAAACATCAATGAAACAAAACCTTTGACTCAAAAAGATAATCAGGCTCCACAACCAACATTATGGCCACCAATTCACAATTGATAGTTGGACATAATATTTTTGGGTCAGGATTCTGTGAATGGGTAGGATTATAGGAGCAAGTCTTGGACTCAAAAATTTAGAGAGAAGTGGTGTCACCTTGAGGACTTGCCACTTAAGCTAAAGCTCCCAAACTCACATATCCCACCAAGCAAGCAATGAGGGGATAATATTGATTGTCTATTTAGCCTCCCCTCATGCTTGAAACATGTGTGAGGTGCACTTTCCCAACAAATTCCTCTAGCTACTAATGTATTTTTTCACTTAATTAGTGATTTCCTAGTTTCATTTTAGTGGCCTTGGATAATTGACTCTCCAAACATAATTGGAGAAAAAACCAGTCCTTTATTTATTCCATCCAACAAATTAAGGGATACAACCTCCAACACATCCACCGCAATCTCCTCTTAACTCTCTCACAATCCCATCTCTTAGTCACATTGTTCTCTCATAATACGCAATCATAATACAATTCCCTCTTTAAAATATATATTCCTTCTAGGGAAAAAATACATGAACATAATATATACCATCAAATCTGTAACTTAATGATGAACAATCCATATTGACTACAAAATTACAATATTTTACAAGGCATTTTTTTTCAAAAAAGTGTCTTCGAGGGTGCTACCCCCAAACCCTAGCCAAAGGGGCTCTAATATTTGTCACCACCCACCTTAGATCCACTGGAAACATTAGTGAGGGGGGAATCCCCCCACACCCCCATAAAAAAACTGGGATCCAAACATCAATGAAACAAAACCTTTGACTCAAAAAGATAATCAGGCTCCACAACCAACATTATGGCCACCAATTCATAATTGACAATTGGACATAATATTTTTGGGTCAGGATTCTGTGAATGGGTAGGATTATAGGAGCAAGTCTTGAACTCAAACATTTAGAGAGAAGTGGTGTCACCTTGAGGACTTGCCACTTAAGCTAAAGCTCCCAAACTCACATATCCCACCAAGCAAGCAATGAGGGGATAATATTGATTGTCTATTTAGCCTCCCCTCATGCTTGAAACATGTGTGAGGTGAAATTTACCAACAAATTCCTCTAGCTACTACTGTATTTTTTCACTTAATTAGTGATTTCCTAGTTTCATTTTAGTGGCCTTAGAGAATTGACTCTCCAAACCTGTTACCAAGGCTTGAGACATAGACTATTGTTGGTGTTTTATCAATGGAAAACGAGTCTAGTTTATTTTAACTAGATTTATTTTAATGAATGTATTTTAATTATGAAATTATATGTGAAAAGAGGATGTTCAAAATATGTAAAATTATTAGGACACCAAGAATATTCAACTAGCATTCATCGATTTTATTCTTCTTCGAAAACGTTATCCAATTCAATTCCAATGAACAATAAGATTATATTAATATAAAATCAAATCATTTATTTTCTTTCATCTTCAAAAACCAATAATCATTCAATCAATCAAATCACTAGAATGGAAAATGAAATTGCAAATTATTACATACAATGCAAGAAAACAAATGAAAATAATACAAAACAAACTATGCTTTATTTATTTACCCATATTGAAACCTATCAATCACTTATGTAAGCACTCCAAAACAATCACATAACCCTAAGTATAGACCTATAGTCATTTGAATGACTTCTAGGACCAAACGCAATAGAAAACAGGGTAGTAAAAAGAAAAATAGGGAAAAAAACCTTGTTTCATAGGCCACAAGTGCTTGCTAGGAAGAATAAGTGCATGCACACATACCTATATGGAGGGATAAACATGTGTGCATACATTTTTACCCTTTAGAAGGAGCGTGTACTTCATGTAGCATCCCAACAAACCAAAACCTAAAAAAAAAACAATTTTTCATTCTAATTCAGGGTTTTGCAGTGTTTCATATGTCAAAAGGTTCAAACACCCAATAAAAGAAAAAAATAGTCCTAAGGAGGCCCTGTAGAAAAGAATTCAACAAATTATTCCCTAGTGGACTCACCAATTCTGTTGAGGAGAAAAAGTGCTAGATAGCTAGGATCGAGTTTAACAAATTGAATGGAGAGACAAGAAACCAAATCCCCTAGGGTCGACCTATATTCATGCAATAAACCAAAGAAACAAGGAATAATAGGTAGTCAATCAATAACTAAGGGAGAATATGCACCTATATCTAGTCTTTTTTTCTATAGCTTCCTCCTATGCATGAATCCCAAAGCAATCCAATAGAGTAAATATGGAAACTGAACAAAAAAACAACACCTTCCTAAAATATTATGGCAACATAAGCACATGAATAAAATTACAATTCAAATTGATCATCAATCAAACCCAATTAATCTACCACGAAGACTTAACCTGTATACCAATAAGTACCAAATACAATCTAACATTGAATACCACATTTAGGGGGTGGCAAAGGAGAGATATTTGTGTAGTAACAAATGACAACAAGTGGAATTACTTTATATTGTTGTTGAGACCTTTCAAAACCTTTTTTCGGGTCCCTTTTTAACTAGTTCCACTAATGTTTTGATCTTTTGATCCTTCACTCTTTGTCTTGAATACAACAGAGAAACCAATAATGAATGGAGACTTCACCAATCAAGGGATGATGGGATCTCACAAATAATGGTATTTGAGTAGGGAATGGCATAATAAATTAGGATACTTGGACCAATTCTTCCAGCATAATGATAATATGAGTACTAATTCCCCCATATCTCCCATAAATACTTTATTCATACATTGTTTGACATGGTTGAGATAGTTACAGGGTGGTTTTGAGGAGTTACAACCAAGAAACTACTAATCCAACTGTTTAGATTCATGAATTTTGTGAATTTGTATGTTTTCAATGCATTTTTCAAGGCACACGATTCTTTCCTAATGGAAAGAAGCATGCATATGTGACTTTCTCCAAAGAAAGGTGCATGCTCCCCTAAAAAAAAATTCTTAGTGAATTTCAAAATTGACTGAGTTGTCAATGTGTAATGAGGTGGGCCCATTAACTATAAAGACAGATGTGTCAAAACATGCCATAAAACAAGGGTGAAAGTACATTCCATTATGCAATAATATTTTCTTAAATATAACATTGATGAAGAGGGATTCCAAGCCTTGGGTTTTATCACATTCCATTCCTTCGCAAACAACTATTACATAATCTAAGATGCATCTTCCTCTAAATAACCCTCTTTTCTATGGTTTGATTATTTTGGGTAAGATATATTTAACTCAAAGGGAAAGTACTTTTATTGGAATTTTGTAAACTAGTACATTAAGAAAGTTAATCAACATCCAATTTGTAAAATGTGATGTGCCTCTTGGATTTGGAATGAACTCGATCAACATCATCTTAAAGTTGTTGGAAAGTGTACATGGTTATATGGTGTTTTATTACACAACCTAGAGAAGATAAGGGTCCTCAATTCCCATATTCCTATGTGGCCTTATAGAACTTGCACAAGAACCCATATTTCCCTAGTGACTTATCATCTAGTATTTCCTTAAGGGTTGTCATTAATTCCTCCAGTGTAATCCCTTTCTCACATGATCATTGCTTCCATTGTGTCAACTTTGAAGGAAATGTATCCATATAGGTTTGCATTTCCACCTTCCATTCCTCCACCCTACCTAATATTGAAAAAAGAATTGTTTGGTTTGTTATTCTCTAGTAAGAACCTTTAATTTATTGCATTCTAGGATATGCAAAAATCCTTGAATACCCATGTAAATTTTGAAACCATTGAATTAAGTTACCTCCACGGTGCATTAATGGACAAGGAATAACTTGTGTGGATCTAGGGTGGTATATGAAGCTAGTTCAAGATCCCATCTCATGAATTCTCATCCTTTGGCATCCCAAACGACTTCAAGAACATGAGAAACAACCAGTGGATGATGAACATTCACATTGAATATGGTTTAACATTAAAGATTCATCTTTTCCTATAAAGGAAGGAAGTGGGGTGTATTAAAAAATCCAAGATAAATAATTGTAAAGCTATGATGGAGGAATGAACTTGGAGATATGCATCTCTCTCTTTCATCTCTACCATCCATTTCCCTCTTGATTTCTTGTGTTCTTTCACCAAATAGCAAAGTATGGTTCATGCGTAAGAGTTTGAGAGAGTATTTAAGGAGGGAAAGTACCCATCCCAAGGAGAGTATTGGAGCCCAATTACTTATGTTTACTCTTATGAATATGTTGACAAGCGAAATTCCCAGCATGAACAAAATGAGTTATCCCTAGAACAAGTGCCCAATTATGCTCTCCCCCATAATTTGGTGTAAGAAAACCCATATGGATTATGAACTGACAACCATTATTGGATTTGGGTTTTTACTAGTTGCAACCCGATTCACTTTTTTAGTTTTTTTACTACAATGGATGAAATACTACTAAGATAATATGCAAATGCATAATTCCTAAACTAATTAAATATAAAATAAGTCATTAAGACAACACGAATAAATGCAATCACTAGCAAGGAACTAGTTCACTTTGCTAAAAATTACTTAAACCCACATATCATTCACAACCATAAAAGAATATTCCAAAAACTAAAAGAAATCTACATTCCCATACCTCAACTATCATATCTAAACAAATCAAAATAGACAGAATCGATTGAAATACATACAAGGGTGATACAAGGCAATAATATTGAAATAGTTCTCTTAATTACTCTTGGATAAATCACATATTATCTAGTAACAAACTTAGGATAACTTGCAAGCTCAATCAAAGATAACAATTCTATATTCATACCAACTACAATAATGGCACTTGAGAAAGTAAACACAAATAACAACCAATGGGAATAATCCACAATAAAGAGATATTTGTTTTTCCATTCTTCTAATGCATCCATGAAAAAGAATGAATAATCTAATGCTAAATGTACAATATGATACAAATCCCCAGCAACAAATTTGCTAGTCAATGTCTTCTCTCATTAAGAAATAAAAGATAAATTACATTAGTCTGAAGAACTACTAGTGGTCTTCTCATGGAGAATCATAGCCTCCATTTTCCTTGAGGAGATTCCCTTTCTTATTTCCTCAAAGATTGATTTATAGCGCATTTTATGTAACTACCATTCTTGTTTCTATTTCCATGTGGAAATTGAGGGTTTTAATCAAGAAGTTGTCCCATACTATCCCCTCTTGAATTATCTATTTTCAATAACTAGGGATGCCTTCAAAACCCTTTTCCAAAACCCATTGAGGATCACAAAGTGACAATAATTATATTCCCTTAAGTGAGCATTTCAAATGCAAGCAAGTGTGTTTCCTTTTGAGCTATGTTAGGTCCACATTCTTTATTTAATGTCATGGGTATATCTTTCATCACGATATTAATCCATCTTGATTACTTTATGTTTGATGCCATCTAGAATTTGATTTGTTATCTTTACTTTTATATTTCCACTTCCCTCTATCCTCTATACTAGACCTCTATGAGTTTTTATATAATAATAATAATAATTATTATTATTATTATTATTTTTCTTTGGAAATAATAATAATAATAATTATTATTATTATTATTATTATTTGCAGGAATAATGAAAAGATACTCGCCTCTATATTGTGATGGTGCAATTAACATACCGTTATTATCATTTGATCCTTGGTGGTGGCTACACATTGGTGCAAGTTGGATTAAACTATTGATAAGAGATTGTAAAATCAAATAATCCACCATCCTCATGTTATATCATATTTGAGTTGAGATCAAAATCATTCTTATTCCTTAGTTATAAGTAGAATTTTTTTGACTTCGCATTTCCATATGATTATTTCAAAAATAAGAGATAAATGGTGAGGAAGTATAGAAAAACATATCACATTAAAGTTATAGATATTTATGAAACCTTTCCAACTGTATAAAGAATTCCAAAAACAAAGTTTGGGATCAAAAGTTATGAGCATTTTAAAAACACAAAAAAAAAACTGTTTTTTTGTTATTTTGGGAGAATTTTAAAAAAAATTGAGTCATTTTAAAACTTTAAGGTGAATTTAATATTAATCTGTCACAGTAATCTAGGGACTAAACAAAAGTATCATCAAATATTAATAACAATAAGGCATGAAAATGGTGTAATTGTGCTACAAAATGAGTAGCATCTATGTATATTCACCCAAAGAATGAGTACTACAATACAAGATCATGCTGTAAGCATGAATGACAAAGCAATTCAAATTCCCAAGGAGGTCATTCGAATTGAATGAGTGAGTCTAGCTTAACTGAATGTAAGCCATAGTCAACACTCAAGTTAACCACTGATCAAAACCCTAATTGACTCAACTGAGCCCTAACTGAAGTCGAAGTGCAATAAATGACTGAGTCTAACTTAAAGTAGGTTAGACACATGTCACAGCAAGCCAACCATCAAGTGGTGGTGCATCAATGACTCCAATGAACCTCGATGAGGTTAACTGAAGTGTAAATGAACATCAGAAGTGGTTGGAGGCGCCCCTGTTGACTCCAATTCATTAAATAATCAATTTAATGAAGGAAGGCACCTTCACTGCTCTGTTTAACTGATTGTAACCATTGGTTAGCAATATGGGGCATTAATGACACTCAGATCACTCTCGGAGTGCTCCAGTTAGCCTCCTCGAATGCAGGAGAAGGCTAAGTTAGCCTCCTTGACTGAAGGTATGCGTGGGTGTGATCTAGCTAACGTCATCTAGTGCTCCTCTGATGTCAATTAAGTCAATAAAACTTAGGATAGTGGTTTAACTAGGCCAAATTGACCAAATTGAGTGTGTATGGTGGTAAATGTCTTTAACGCCCCCCCTTAAGCTATACTCAGGAGGAGTAGAAAACATAAAATGCATAAGAATGCTAGGGCCTCGGCAACTAAGTCCATAGGTCACCCTGTACAATACTAAAACTAAAACAATGCTTAAAAACAAACTAAGTGAGGAAAAGAGGGAAAACCCAGTGGGAAAAACCCCCCCTCAAGCTAAACATTGAAAGTAGTCTGATCACTCTGATGGACTCACCCCCAACAATGAACAGAAGTAAGTGAACTTCTTTTCTGAAAATATCTTGGTGAAGATGTCTGCAATCTGCTCATCATTCAGGCAGTATTACAGAATGATGGTCCTGTCATGCACTAGTTCTCTGATATAGTGCATGTGTATCTCTACATGCTTGGTCCTCTACCTGGTAACTGGATATATGGATATATTAATAGCACTTTGATTGTCACAAAAGAGGAAAGTGGACAAAGTACTACCAAGATCGAACTCTGAAAGAATGCCTTGCAACCAAACTGCTTGGATGCAAGCATTCACCGCTCCTCGATACTCGGCCTCTGCTGAAGATAATGCTATGGTGGCCTGCTTTGTGCTAGACCAGCAAATGGGGCCACCACCAAACATGAATGCATATCCAAAATTTGACTTCCGATCAATAGAATCACCCACCCAATCAGAATCTGTGTATCCAACCAGCTCTAGCTTGGAGTCTACAGCATAGTGAATGCCGTAGGTCTTGGTTCCCTGAATATACTGGAGGATCCTCTTGGCTGCCTTCCAATGAATATCATGAGGCTGCTGCATGTATCTTGATATAGCATTCACGGCATAACAGATATCAGGTTGAGAATGTGTCAAGTACAACATTCTACCAATCAGCTGTCGATAGGGAGGTGTGCTTTTTCCTTCTTCAAGGCTGATCCCTGAAAGGAAAGGGAATGGTGCAGGCCTACATTCAGCCATGTTAAACTTGAATAACAGGTCTGATATGTATTTTTACTGAGTGGCCATTATCCCATCAGAATTTTGCTCAATTTCGAGCCCCAAAAATTGTTTTAAGAGCCCCAAATCGCTCTTTTCAAATGCATTGTGGAGAGCAGTTTTGATGGTTGAGATGGAAGCAACTGTGCTACCTGTGATCAGTAAGTCATCAAAATATAAAACAATAATAATAAAATGACCATTATACTGATGTATATACACATTTGGATCTGATCTACACCTTTGGAAGTTTTGCGAGAGAAGGAAGGCATCCATCTTGGAATACCACTCTCTTGGGGCCTGTTTTAACCTGTATAGTGACTTCTTTAGCTTGCAAACCAAAGATGGATCAGAGATGTAGCCATCAGGTTGCTTCATGTATATCTCCTCATGAAGGTCTCCATGTAGAAAGGATGACTTAACATCCATATAATGCACTTCCCAGTGCTTAGATGCTGAAATTGCCAAAACTAGGTGGATGGAGTCCATTTTTGCAACCAGTGCAAAAGTTTCATGGTAGTCCACACCTTGGACCTAAGAGAAACCTTTTGCCACTAGAATTGCCTTATATTTGCAAGTGCTTCCATCAGTAGCAACCTTGGTCTAAAACATCCACTTGTATTGAACCAATTTCCTTCCCAAAGGAAGAGAAACTAGCTCCCAAGTAGTGTTTTTCTGAAGAGAATTCATCTCTTCATCCATGGCAAGATGCCATCTCGGATCCTTTCGAGCATGGTAGTAGGATTTTGGTTCTGAACTAATTATCAAATAACAAGTTTCGGACAGCAAATTATCAGGACAAGAGAGTGCAATACCTGCTCTTTGGAAATCATACCAGGTTCTCCTTGGATCATCTGGATTTCCAATGTTATCGCCTGTGGAGGAGAGTGTCTGTAGGGCCCATGTGGGAAGTTGATTTTGTACTTCAGGTTCTGATTCAAAATATGATGTTTTCTATACACTGATATCAGAAATCAAAGGATCCAAATTAGGGTCATCACCCCCAATTTCATCATCCAAATATTCAGTAGAATAGGAAGGAAATTCAACAGTTTTCTCCTTCACTAGTTCCACCTTCTGAAGAGGCTCATCGAACTTGACACTCCTTTCGATGATCATATGTTTTTTTTATATCTAGCAGCTTGAAACCTTTTGATCCATTAGGGTACCCAATAAACAGACATTCTATGCTTTGCGGTTGCAAAGCCCTTCTTTTATCAAGTGGAATTCGGGCCCATGTAGTGGACCCAAACACCCACAGGTTCGACACATCCGACTTGTGTCTGAAGTATGATTTGAAAGGGGTCTTCCCTTTCATGGATGCGTGTGGCACTCTATTATGAATGTATTCTACAGCATGCATGGCTTCAGCCCACAAATTTGCAGCCAACTTCTTTGATTCCAACATACAGGTGGTCATCTCCTTGAGAGACCGATTCTTCCTTTCCACTACATCGTTCTGCTGGGGAGTGTAGGGAATTGAATGTTGGACCTGAATACCACTTTGGGAGCATATGTGAAGCAAATCATTGCTGAAATACTCCTTTCCATTATCATATCTCAAGATCTTGATCTTAATCCCAGAGGCATTCTCGATCAAGGCCTTCAGTTTAGTGAATTTTTCACATACTTCAGACTTCTTTTTGAGAAAAAAGACCCATGTGTACCTTGAAAAATCATCAATAAAAGTTATAAGATACCTTGATCCATTCATGGATGTGACAAGCATCGGACCGCTGATATCAGAATGTATTAGCCCCAAGATGCATGTAGCTCGGTTTGCCTTCCCCCGATCGAACTTGTGGTCAAGGTGTTTTCCAACCACACAGCCCTTGCAAATTCCAGTGGTTGCCTTAATGAACGGGAGGCCTTCAACCATGGAGTTTTTTTTGTAATTGCTGCAAATATTTGAAATTTAGATGGCCAAACCTCTCATGCCACATCCTACTAACTTCATTTCCATGAGTTAGCAGAGCGGTGGGCTTTGCATCCGCCATAAAGTGGGAAAACTCATAGGCTTTTGCATGATGGTTTGCAAGGCCTTTAGCAACAAGTTTCCTGGATGTAAGTTCCATTATCTCCACATAATTCGGGCTGAAAGATACTCTCTTAGGCACTCCTATATGTGTCATCTGATAGACACTAAGGAGATTTGATGCCAGAGATGGTAAATACCAAACATTTGAAAAATAGCCATTCTCAAGATCAACCGTACCTTGTCCTTCTGGAATGATGGTGGAGTCATCTCCCATGTGGATGGGGATGGATTTGCCAGTCTCCAAGGATGAGAAGGAGTCTCTTTTAGCCATCATGTGGTTAGAAGCTCCAAAATCAATCAAGAGTGCTTTGGACTTCAAAGTGCTTGCCATGAGGGAATTACCTCTTTCATATTGTGGTTCCCGATCTTGCTGATCTCTCCTCCAAAATCTTTCCGGAAGATTGATGTGATTTCTCTCAAGGAGAGAGGTAGCTTCATCAAGATTCTTCTTCATGCAGGCATGTTTAGGGTGGAAGCCCTTCCCGCAGTATGAACACTTGACTTTTTCTTTCCCATGATGCCCTTTTCCTTTGTTCCTCTTTGAGCTGGAAGACTCATCATGTTGTTTGTTTTCAACTTTAGGATTAGGAGCTTCGAATTTAATTTTTGGGTTCTTATGCTGCTTTCCTTTACCCTTCACATCTTTGGGCCCCGAGACATGGAGGGCTTGATCACAGGAGGATTTGATGATCCCCATCTGGACAAGATTATCATGTTCACTTGTTAGGGACTCAATGAAGGCATTGATTGTAGGCATCTTCCATCCAGGGGTTGTGAGCTTCCCCGCATGGAATGTAGAGACAAAAACTGAATAATCAGCTCCAAGTTTGGAGAGTATGGTGAGGATGAGCTGATCATCCTCCTTCTCCACTTTGCATTGCTTCAACAGTAAGACAATGAGCTTGAACTTTGTGAAAATTCATTCAAGGTCTCAAAATTGGAAGGCTGGAGAGACATCAATTCATTTTCAAGCTGGTAAACTCTCAAATCATCCTGCTTTCCATACAGGGTTTCCAATTTGTCCCAAATTTCCTTTGGAGTCTTTAATCCTGAAAGATGGAAAAGAAGATGCCAGGAAATATAGAGGCACAAGAATCTGAATGCTTCATCCTTCTTGTTCAAGAACCTAGCTTTGTCTATCACAGAAGCAGGCTCTTCTTCAGTGTCCATAGTGACCCTATAGAGTCCTCTGGCACGTAGCTGGATCTCCATATCTCCTTTCCATGAGTGGAAATTGAACGGAGTCAAAAGATCTATGGAAGAAGCCATTTGAATTTGTTGGAGTGAATGCTTTCACCTGTTAAAAACCTGAAAATCACAACAAAAGGGGCAATGTAAGGTCGGACAACCTACACATTTTAGGCTTTCATCACACCCAGCATAGTCAATCAAGCAAGCTTGATCAACAAGCTCTTTACTTGGGGTATTAAGTGGTAAGCCTTGGCTTCTGGTGCAGCTAGATTTTTGAGCTATTGCTCAATTTTCATGCAAGATCTGTCAAAAACCTTGTTTTTGAGAGATCTGAGCTTCGCCCCACCATGAGCTCTGATACCATATGAATCTATCATAGTAATCTAGGAACTAAACACAAGTCTCATCAAAGATTAATAACAATAAGGCATGAAAATGGTGTAATTGTGCTACAAAATGAGTAGCAGCTCTGTATATTCACACAAAGAATGAGTAATACAATACAAGATCTTGCTGCAAGCATGAATGACAAAGCAATTTGAATTCCCAAGGAGGTAATTCGAATTGAATGAGTGAGTCTAGCTTAACTGAATGTGAGCCATAGTCAACACTCAAGTTAACCACTGATCAAAACTCTAATCGACTCAACTAAGCCCTAACTAAAGTTGGAGTGCAATAAATGACTGATTCTAACTGAAAGTAGGTCAGTCACATGTCACAACAAGCCAACCATCAAGTGGTACCGCATCAATGACTCCAATGAACCCCGATGAGGTTAACTGAAGTGTAACTGAACATCAGAAGTGGTTGGAGGCACCCCTGTTGACTCCAGTTCATTAAATAATCAATTTAATGAAGGAAGGTGCCTTCACTGCTCTGTTTAATTGATTGTAACCATTAGTTAGCAATATGGGGCATTAATGACACTCAGATCACCCCCAGAGTGCTCTAGTTAGCCTCCCCGAATGTAGGAGAAGGCTAAGTTAGCCTCCTTGACTGAAGGTAGGCCTGGGTGTGATCTCCCTGATGTCATCTAGTGCTCCTCTAATGTCAATTAAGTCAATAAAACTTAGGATAGTGGTTTAACTAAGCCAAATTGACCAATTTGAGTGTGTATGGTGGTAAATGTCTTCAACTGTTAAAACTTTGATATTTTTGAATGAATCTAAAACTTTTCGAGCCATTTTAAAACTTTTGTGTGAAGTTTTTACTTTTGGTGTTTTTGGGTGAATTTTACACTTTCATCTATTTAGATGAATTTTAAACTTTTATTTCATTCAGATGAACTTTGTACTCCCAAAAGTATTCAAGAAACTTGATGCCTATGAAAGGATTAGAGAATTTTTTTTGAAAAGATTAGTTTTTTTTCAATTTAAAAAAAAACCTAAATACCAATTAGGTGTTTTACAATCTTTTCCCCAAAAAATTTATAAAAAATCTAAAGAAAGTTCCAAATAGACCTGAAAACCAACAAAAACAAAACTTTAAAATAACTCAAAATGAAACCCAACTAAGTTTCAAAATGACCTGAAAACAAACAACCAAACAAAAACAAAGTAAACAAACAAACTTTTAAAATTGTCCAAAAAGGGACAAAAATCAAAGTTTCGAAAAGACCAAACACTAGGAAAAATTGGAAATTTTCAAATGATCCAGAACAAAAGAAAAATGCAAAGTTTATTAAAGAACTCGAAAAGTAATGATTCTTGGTATTTCAAGAAAGTCTTTGATACTTTAAAATCATTTCAATTCTTTTGGATACGTTTAATTATAGAAAGTAAAGATTTTAGACTTTCCTCGCACTTTAAGATAAAAAGAAAAAAAAGTTAAGTAGTACCCAAAAATCAATTAGATTTGTTTAGGGTATGTTGAGTTATGAACAATTTTAAAATAAAAAGTTAAAAAAACATTAAGTAGTACCCAAAAATAAATTAGATTTGTTTAAATGAAATTAGATTAATTCACAATATTAAAACAATTTTAAGTACAACAAAGGAAAGGAAAAAATATAAATAAAGAATGTGCAAACCTTTATATAGATACGATCTTAAATTTCCTCTACGTGTTTCATTGCCAAAGTTGTTCCATCAATATCAAAGAGAGCTACATCATCATATGCATTGCTTAGCAAAAACTAAAACATAACTTTACTATATCTCTTTGATTTTTATATTTATTATACTCAGAATTAGTTTCTCAATCTTATGGTGTTGCTTCACTGCCTATGAGTGCCCATAGCTCCAACGAAGTCACCTTGATTCCATAGAACTTGCTCCATTGCTAACGAGCATCCATGTCCTTAGTGGAGATATCTACATTCCTTCAAGATATGGATTTCTTGTCCTTTGAATCAAAGAGAGTTTAACTCGTATTATTATTTTTGCTAAATACTTTTAGATACGAGCTAGCATTATATAGCTATAAGGATGGCATGTGTTAACTAAGATAAGACAATCCAATTCAGTATTTTGTTCGGTAATCTTACATGAGAAGTGTTCAATACTATGCCCATCATTAAGCTAAGCAAAGGAACAAATACAAAATAAAACTCCCCAATTAGAATTTTAAGTTACCAAATATTTAATGATGAGAAGTAAAACAAAACCAACATGGTCAACCTCTCCAACCATCAGCTGGATCCTCCATCTCAGAAGATTTTGGAATATGGTTTGGACTTTGCCATCGTCCTAAGCAAGATGCCTATGAAAGATCTCATATGCGACATCAAGATTGCCATCAAAGATCTTCCTGAGGACACCGTTGAAACCATTAGACAGGAATGCACAGTCACCATTAGACGGGCCAAGTTACCAAAACGTAACACATTGTGTAAATAACATAAAACAACTGAAGATCGAGGAAAATGGCATCCTGGTTAGTTTCGATGTGGTCTCATTATATACCAAAATTCCTCTGGAAGACTCCATCAATGTCATTGAAGAAATTATTGATAAAGAGACATCAACACCGGTAAGAACATGTTTGAAGTCTACATATTTTACATTTCGTGGAATTTTTATGAGCAAATAGAATGTGTAGCGATAGGCTTTCCGCTCTCACCGTTGGTAGCCAACCTCTACATGGAGTGTTTCGAAAAACAAGCTCTTGATTCATACCCACTAAAACCCCAAGAATGGAAACGTTATGCGAATGATACCAATTTTATTTGGCCCCATGGGAGAAGTAGTTTAGATGAGTTTTTTTATCATCTAAATAAACAACATGCTAACATAAAATTCACGATGTAAATAGAGGAAAACAACACCATATCTTTCCTTGATGTCCTTATCACAAAAAATGAAGATGGCTCTTTTGCACACCAAGTTTATAGGAAGCCTACACACACTGTCATGTATTTGCATGTTAATTCACATCACTTCCCATCTAAAAAACTAGGAGTGATCAACACCTTGATAACTCGGGCATTAAGAATATCAAATAAAGAACACATGGAACAAGAATTGAATCATTTAGCCAAAACCTTTAGAAATGAACGAGTATAAAGAGTTCTAGTTCAACAAGATGGTAAAAAGGGCACGATTGTCAAACGTTAAGCAAAGGAATAATACTTAAGAAAAGATTATATCTCTTCCTTACATCAAAGGAGTTTCGGAAAAACTATCAAGAATCCTGAAAAAAGGAGACATCAAGGTGGCTCCCCCCCAAATACCATCACGAGAATAATGGATTTAGCCAAATATCCAATTGACCCAATAATGCATAAAGGAGTATATTCAATACCTTGTTCCTACTGCAAGGTCTATATTGGTGAAACTGGGAGATCAATGAAGATTAGGATTAGAGAACACAATGCAAATCTCAAGCTGAATAGAATTCAAAAATCTTCTCTAGCACAACACTCCTCTAAAATCAGCCACCATATCTGCTTAGAGAATGCCAATATTATTGCAAGAGTTGATCATTACGGGAAAATAAAAGTGATGGAAGCCCTCGAAGTTGAATTACATCCCAACAATCTAAAATGAGATGAGGGTTTAAAACTTAATTCTAATTGGAAACCCCTCTTGCACATGCTTAAAAACTCATAAAAATAAACTATAATGTTATACATTATACATCTTTAGTCTTTACCATAACTGACATAAGTGTTATAGTGTTTTGAAAAGAAAAAGTATAAATAGATGTCAAGAACCTTCTGCTATTCAATGAGCTTCTTACACCTTATACAATCTGAGCTCCTGATGATGGTCCTAGCAGTGGATCGAAACACATAGAGCATTTCAATACTTAACTCATAGTTCACTTATTATTAAAACCAATTATGTTAGCATCAATTAAATATTCCTTGCAACTACATCAAAATTATTGCATATCAATATGAATTTATTATTAGAGAACAATATTGGGGTAGATACAATATTGGTAAAGCAACAAACTTTGTGATGTGGGATAAAAAGAAGCTCCTCTTTGAAACTTTAGTCACTCCTGCTATCTTGTATGGGTGTGAGGTTTCGGGTTTCAACGTCTCTAGAGAATCTTGGAGAAAGATTGAGCAAATCTAGAAACGTTTTATAACGTATAACCTCAAAATTAAAAGCAATACACCCTACCCCATTCTCCTTATAGAAGTGGGTCTTTCCCCTATCGAGAGCCTAGCTATGACTAGGCTCCTGTTATACAAGCACAAAATCAATAACATGGGAGACCATAGACTTCCTAAGCTAGCTTTAAATTCCAGCCAAAACCACCTAAGGCTCAAGCGAGGTTGGTATAAAGATAGCAAGGCCTGGTTAGACCATTGGGAGATCGACGAAAATGTTGCATTGCAAAATATTAATAACATTAAAAATATTGTTACTTCTAAGTTTAAAGAGAAAATGTGGTGTGAGAAAGATTTAGAGGCTAAAAGAAAATTAAGATATTATAAGGAGGTCATCAACCCTACTCTAGAAGATCAAAAGTATCTCTCTCTTTTAACTAGCTCAAAGAAAAAAATTAATATAGCCAAGATAAGAATGAACTGTCATGAGCTCCATAGTGAAACAGGTTGTTGGGCAGTTCCTAAAACACCATGGATGGAAAGGATTTTCCATCTATGTGAGAATATGAACGTTGAGGATGAAAATCACTTCCTCTTAGAGTGTCCTGCGTACACCCACATTAGAACTCAGTTTCGTAATCTTTGTTGCAATATCGACCTTCCTAGCCTTTTAACATGTCAAAATTATAGTGAGCTCGGGACACTTCTCTCTAAGCTTTTTGAGCATAGGAATACAATTTTAAAACAAACAAAATAATTTCTTTCTTTAGGTTCGATAAACCAAAGTTTGATCTCAAGGGACGTTAACCACCACCACCATCATCATCATCACTATAAAAGTAAGTCATATTTGAAAATTCATAAGATTACCTAAATGATTTTTGTTTTTTTAGGAATTTAATATGAGGAATTGTAAAAAACTTATCTAACTTTTAAAATGTAACTGAACACATTAAAGCAACATTTTGATATAGAAATTTTATTATGAATATTCTCAACCAAAACTCAAATTATCAATCAGGAAACCTATAACAACCATAGCTCTTCCTATATGTAAATCCATTGGTTTAATAAAATTCAATAACTCAAGAAAGAAAGTGAAATGCATGCTTGTCTGGATGATTAGTAACCTTAATTACATCTTACCCATATTACATAAATGTCAAAATCGTGAGGAAAACAAGATAACTATTTTGGAAATATTGATCTTAATTATTCTTGCTGATGTGTCATTCTTACTTGTTTAGAACTTTAATAGATTTTGATCTTATGCCATTCGATATTATGAATTGAAGCTAGCATAATGTATCTATATTGAATTTAATCTCACCAATTTTGGTTGGTTTTTTTTGTATAGTACAGAGTCCCATCTTAACATTAATTTCCCTTGTAATCATTATTAACTATATGACCATACCAAAACATAGCATCAATCCAAAGTATGATGTTCAAACCAAAGTATGATGTTCAAGACAAATGTATAGAAAACTAGAAGAAGAATTATTTATGAACAAGTTGAAAATAATCTCTTTGAATTCCATACTTTTGGTCATAATTCAAAGCGCAGAGAAGTATAGTTCTTCAATCCATTATGATAATCCATGGAATCCTTTAGTCCAACGAATACAATGTTGAGTCATATTGCTAGTTTTTTTTAATGTAGAAAAAATTTATTTAGTCATAAAAAAACCTTTGAAACTTTATTAACCATATAGTAAATCTGTGTCAAATTGAACGAATTCAAAATGTAATGGAATTAGATTATTTGATTGAACATAAACCTAAACAACTCTATCAAAGAAAACTACGAGAAAACAAAACACCTATGATAAATCAAATCTATTTTAGAAAATATGAGAATAAGTAAAATTAATTGAGCTACTCCTACCCTACCCTACATTGGCTAATTGGTGCCTAGGTGAAATCATAAAGTCAGTGAAGACATTGATTGACTTCAACACCTATATTAAGGATATCTGATTGTTGTGTAAGTATGTGTAGTTTAGGGGTTGTGTGTACTCTTGAAATAATACAAATATTTTGAAGTTGATCCACAAGGAAGAGTATTGAAAACTTATTGGTGTGAAGAAATCATTGAGCGAAATATAATTATGGTGATATTGTCATAAAAATAATGTCATATTGTCATAAAAATAATTATGGTGATATTGTCATATTGTCATAAAAATAATTATGATGATATTGGAGTATTCAAAGTGAAACCAAAAGTATGTGACTCACCAACTTGTAATAATTGCTCCCTGAAGATTTTGAAAATATATTTCCTGCTTTGCTACTACTATTAATATTTGTTTTAAAAGATTAGTAATTTCAAGTTGTACATGATGAATGGATGGTGCATCCTTTCTCAAACACACTCTCTAAAATGAAACATAGTCATCAAAATAGCATTACCATAATCAACCTTTGCTTGATTCAATTCTCAATATTTTGGTTTTAGACTATAGGTGAATAAAGTATTTTTTGAATTTTGTATACCATATGAACCATTTTTATTAATGCATTTTGATTAATCATGGTTTGGACATTCTCCTCCTCATCACCACATGTTTTATTCCCATAAAAAGAACACAACGAAACAACTGAATGATAAGCCAGTAGATCTTCTAGTATGTAGACATCATTAAACATATTTGTGTAGATAGTATAAAAGTTTTTAGAATTTGAAAATGACTCAATTTATTTGGTAAGAGAGTTTGGATATCCTACATCATATTCATTGTTTTCTAAATTAAGGGGATTTTGAGATAAAAAAATAGACCTCATAAAAGATATATTAAAATATTATGAACTAGACATTTTATGATGAAAGTATGCTTTACAACTTACATTTCCACTACATTAAAATAACCATGGTTGAATTACATACTATAAACAAAAATAATAAAAAATCTTATATTGAAGTGACTAAAAATTAATTTTAATTTCCAAAAAATGTGTAGTACTTAGATGCATTCATGTCCTTGAATTTTGGAGATCACTTTTAATAATAAAATATAAATACAATGAAAATACAATCAAATAATACAAAATGAAAAAACATCAAAATTTTCAAATTTTCTCCAACCACACATTGAAAATTGAAATTTAAAATAAAAAGATATATATTTTTTCTTAATTTTTTATTATAACTTATGTTCTTTTGTTTCTTTATATAAATTATGTATTTTTATGGTATAATTAATTTAGTGTTTGAAAAATAAAATTTAAGATGATATATCTCTTTTTAATTTTTTATTATAACTTATTTTTTTAGGTCCTTTAATAAAAAATAAAAAAAAAATTTACAGAAACTAAAAATGGGGGATATATAAAAGGTGGATGTGCACAGCCATTCATTACAAGCATAAAGAACCTGAGTATCTGAGCAAAACAGAAAAGCTACACCAGGGTACAATCCACTGTGGATCCCAAAACACTTCCCTATAAGACTGTTCTATACATTTAAAGCCTCGGGTTGTATAAACCCTAACAAACTGATTACACAAAAATTTGCAAAAAAACATTCATTCAGAACTGAACATAAAAGGACTAAGGGTTGCCTCCAGGATGAGCGACGGATTCTTCTTCCATAGGCAGCACAGCTTCATCGCAGACTCCATTGACTCTACTAACCTGGTTCAGAGATATGAGACGTTGAAGATCCTCCTGGATCTTATCCACCTTCCCCGTCATTTCACGGAGACTACTCTCATTGTCGTCGATACGAGCGTCGTGATTGCTAATTTGGTACGAGGTGTAGCTGACTGTGTCTGCCATTTTCTTTATATCCCGGGCCATCTCTCGATTGTCCATAACACTGATGGAGAGAAGCTCATACATACGTCTCAAATTCTTCTTAATATCCGCCATCCCACCGTTATCCCCTGCCTGAGCCATATTATCTACTTCTGTCAACAGGGAGATTCGATCTAACTGAAACTGAACAGCTTGAATCAAATTACCAGTGAGTTGAGACTGAACCAGATTGCTAGGAACTAATATGTTATTGCAGCAGGTTCTGAGCACCTGGAGTTCCTTCTGCAGCATTAAATATTCACTTTTCCCACAGGTCAGAGTGCCAACGTCTCCTGCCTTCCACCCAGTGCACCTGCAACCGATGACCAAGCTGCTACCACAATTGCCTGATAGAAGTCCTTTTCCAGAAGTGGCTGACTGTGAAAGGATGAGAAAATTGCACGAACAAGGAGAGAAGGCAGCAAGGGCCAATCTCTCCTTCACCACTGAGCGGGTAAGAGGGAGCACCTGCCACGGGAGGCCTTGCAGGTTCCCCTCTTCTATTCCTGAGATAGTTAACAACAAATATTGCAGAGCATCTAGAAGACCAGAGCCGAGAGAGATATGGGATAGAGAAGTCGACTTACTACCAACGGAGGCCATGGTGATAAACAAGACAGGATCGCAATCGTGTGAGGGGAGAATGGAGATATCCCCGAATTGAATGATATTTATTTCAGCTACCACCGAGGGATGGAGATGACAGCAGGAGAACCACGCGGCGAAGGAGCGAAGGAAGGAAGGACTGAGCCTTAAATGATAATGGAGGCCAGCAGAAATGAGATGAGGAGCGTCGAAAGGAGAGAAGGGGGTAGAACTAAAGGGCGATGGGATGGCTGGAGGAGGGAGTGAAAAGGGGTGGACGGGCGAGACTATGAGGAGGGGGAAAAGCCCATGGGGAGGCAAAAGCCCCGACCCCAAGCATAACTTGAACATTACACTATTCCTTTTACTTTGGTCATTTCTATAGAGTTTCCCAATTGATTGCAAGAGATAAGAACAATTGCTATCTTTGCTATTCATTATGGGACATGTTTGAATAAGGGGGGGTTCCCATTCTCCTTGAGGTGGCCTTAATGAAGAGAGGCCCCCAGGTTGGCCAATCTATCTGCTACCGAATTGTTGAATCTGAGAATATGAAATGGTTCGTAGGAGCTGTGCATAAGAAGCTTGACTTTGTTGCACAAGCGACGAAATTTGACTGCTCCCTTGGGGTAACCATTGATCAATTTAGAGATGACGTGCTTAGAATCTCCAAATATCATGACCTTTTGGTATTGTTTCTCCTGTAGGAGCTGCAAACCTTGGAGGAGAGCTAACCATTCTGCTTCGTTGTTGGTTCGGGTCCCTAATCCCCAAGCAAAGGTTTGTTCTATTTGTCCTCCGGGATCCAAAAGGATCCCCCCGCTCCTGCCACCCCTAGGTCCTTTAATAAAATTTACCTCTAATATGCTTAACCTATTATTCAAAAATTACAATTTAAAATAATAAATATATATGTATTTTTTTTATATTTAAATTGTTTATTTTCTTATTAAACTAATTTATGTGTTTTTTTAATAGAATTAATTTAGTTAAATTCTCATTAAATAAGATGTTTATGATTTGTATAAAAAATCATTAAACCAATTTAAGTTTTGTTTTTTTATATTAATAAATTAATCACCTATGATTATTCTTTTAATTTTTTTCCTACATTTTAAAATATATAGAAATAATTTAATATATTCATTATATGCTTTAAATTTAATATTTATATGTGTGTGTGAGAGAGAGAGGGCACACACTAGAGGAATTAACAACGATGCCAGTTTCGTACTCGCATGATATAGGGTTGATTCTGATGGCTCCACTATAACCCCTAGGCATGACCAACTATGGGTTCAACCTTTACACACATTTCGTCGAGACTCGAACCGCTGAGTTGCTTAACATCATGTATGCCTTAACATAATGCACATTTGCCAATCGGCCTACATCCGTGACCCTTATTAATATATTTATTATACATTCTAAATTTTAAAAAAGTAACTTTTAATTTTAATAATTTAATATTTTATTATAGGTTAGCACATGTATTCTATACTTAAATCTAATCTTTAAAATTTGATTTTAATAATTTAGAATTTGAGATTTTCTTAACTTTTAATTAATTAATTGTAATATAATTTTGTAAAACATTGGATTTTAATGTAATTATATAAGTTAATATTTAATATTTTAAACTTTGATTTTAATATTTTGGTTAATGTAATGTTTTGTAGTTTTAATTAATTGTAATATAATTTGATAATATATTACATTTTAATATGATGTTGAATTTAGTTTTTAAAGTTAGTTTTTAAATTGGGGTTTTATGAATATATTATTTTGTAATGTTTTTTTATTGTAAATCTTTTTATACAAATCTAATAATAAAATATTTTAAAAATATTAGAAAAATTAATAATACTTTTAAAAATAACAAAATAAAATAAAGTTCAATTAAAAATATATAATTATATGATATTTTTGAGATTAAGAAAAATAAAAGAATATATCATATATTTATAAGTAAAAATGTGTAAATAAAATATATTTTTAACATTAAGAAAAATTAGATAAATATAACATATATTGAAAATTGTGTAAAGACATACATATTAAGTGAAAAGACATATATTGTCTTTTTCAAAATATATGAAGGGACAATAATATATTTTATTGAAAAAATGTGAAAAGACATTAATACTTCACTATAGGTGTAAAAGTACTTGTAAACTACCATGATTAACCATAGATTTTGAATAACCATTTAGAATATGACAAATAAGCAACTTTAACTCAAGTAATGCCAACTCAACTATTATAGATGATGTCATTCTCTAGATTGTAATTGGTTCTTAAAAAGCCGATTTAAATAGTACTTTTTTTGTTTGGAGGCCCATATTTTACCTCAAAATTCCCCTAAATCTTCAATGTTAATAGTTGGTATAACTTCCAAAGAAATATCCTTAATTTTCCTCAAATTTAGGATTAAAGGATCCCTAAAGTTTAATGAAGACTCCTCTATTTTTAAATAAAGCATTGTTGAGAACCGAGGTCTTCTTCAACACCTTTCCTTCATTTATGACTTTTATTGAAAGAAGCATATGATATGTGTTTTCCAATGTTAGCCTATCAAATAGTTTCACAACAACTTTGGAAATTAACTTTTTGTTGAATTTTAATCTAATTTTCAATCCCTAATTATTATTTCACAATGATTTTTCAATCATTAATTTCATCCCACAATTTCATTACATATTAATTTTCTTGTAACGGAAAATAAAACAAGGATCATTAAAAGATACCCATGCATAAGAGACACAAAGATTTTATCCTGGGAAACCCAAATAGGAGAAAACCAAACAAAAGTTTTTTAGAATAAATCAATCCAAATTTCAAGTACAATACTAATCATGAAGATTAATCCCTAACATAAGAGTGTTCTCTTCGTCCATAGGAAACCCTAAAGAACATTGAGAGAGATAGAGATAATAAAATAACCCCAAAAAGTTCCTTCTTGTGATCTTCACTTGTCTTCCTTGGGAAGTGTGCACCAATTGAGAGAGATGAGCTTGCTTGGATGTGTTAAATGAAGTGTGAGAACACTTCTATTTATATTCTTTAGTTGAATTGATTTTCACCCTTGAGGATGACTTGCTCTCTTTACTTCTTGGTCTAAGTTCCCCTTTTTACTAGGGTAATTTCTTTGGGGATTCTTCAATGGATTGTCTTGAATTCTTTGGATATTTATTCATCATATAAACTTTCTCCTCATTTATATCTCCTCACATGTGGTCACATTCTTCACTAGATCTCTAATGTTGATTTGATCATACTCTAAGAAGTTTCGATCACTTCTTAGAGCCAATTGTCAAATTCAACATTAGATTAGACTTTGTTTAATATACAAGGATATAAGATCTCCATGTAACATAGAAAACTAATCTCACTCTATAAGAATAGATCACTCCCTTGATAGAGCACTCTCACACAGAGAGTGCGTAACATGACCTCAGTCCTACTAACACTCCAGACAACAAATGAATGGAAGAGGCTAAGCGTCCAATCCCTCTATGCATATAGTCAACACAAGACTAATTAGGGCTATAATAGGGCCATTATCTCACTAGGTAGAGAACCCATCTAAGAGAATGATTTGCCTTGGAACCGTGGAGAACATCAACACTCCCTCTCAGTGAGGGAGAAATTATGCATCATGCCAAGCCACTAAATTGGTGAGAATTAGGCTTCGGTACTGCATATGTACTACTTTTCCACTGTATGTTACCTATACTGCATCAACATCTATATTGTTTCCTTACTTGAATTGAAATGTATGTGTAATGCAATTGCATCTATACTACTATGTCTACGTTACAACTAGCACAATAGGAAAAATATTCTTGATTATGACATGATAGTCATGGGTCTTGAGTCCTTTTAATTTATTAATGTCAATTTGGCTTCTAATGTTACTACTCACATAACCAATGGGAAAGCAAGTTTGAGACATCAACTTTAAGAATTGTGCATGTTGTTCTTTTGTATGCACATAAGGAAAACTAGGTTTTCTATTTTTTCATCATCATATTTCTCAACCCAAAGATTTCGACTAGTATTTAGTTCTTGAAAGTCTTGACGTGATGAAACAGTATCTGTAACACCAAAAATAGTTTCTATAATAGCATAAGCTATATTTTTCTCAGTATGCATAAATTCAACAGTATGCCTAATGGTTATATCCTTAAAGTATGACAACTTATATAATATGCATAATCATTTTACACTACTTTCATTACATGGATCATATCTACTACGACAAATCCCACCACTTTCAATAAACAACATTCATTTTTATCCATTCTTAATAATGCATTCACTAGTTATTGTCAATGGTGCTTCACGATTATGGTCTTGACCATTGAAACATGTTTTTTCTCAACGATATGGATGATCCATTTGAAGATAAGCACGATTTCCACAATAAATACACTTATGCAAAATTCTCAAGTGCCTCACAAAATCCTTAAAGTTGTAAGTAGGACATCCATGGTATCCATGAACAATGAGACCAATCAATGTTCCATATACAAAAAGATAATGAATTGTAAATAATAAGGAATCTCTTAAAGTGAGTTTGATTGAATCACAATCCCTTAAAAATTGAATTGCTTCAATTCCTCTCCACAATTCCAATAGCTCGTCATATAATGACTCTAAATAAACATCAATTTTATCTGAAGTCACACTTTCTTTCCTTGTATAATCAATGATAGAATTAAGAAAAATGGTTTAGTTTTTAACCATGGAGGCAAGTTATAATTTATAAAAAAGACTGGCCAAGATGATCATTACTTTGATATGAGAATGGGATCACTCCATCTAAATCCAAACACAACCTTATATTATTAGATCTTGGCATAATCGTGCCATCTATTGTCAAATTCCATCCACATCTTAGAATCAAACACATGTCATTGTTTTCCATTGATGCTTTTATTTTGGGCATGCCATTACATGAGTTCAACAATTTCTCGACACCTATAAATTCTAAGTAATTGTGGGATTAATGGAAAGTGGTGAAGATCCTTTTTAGAAACAATAGTTGATTTCAATCCTGGTCTATACCTCCCTATTTAACATTGTAGACATTTAGTCTCACTTGCTACATTTTGTGAAATAATACACAACCATTCGCATATATGTGGATGTTTTCATACCTTAAGCCCAACTTAGTGATATGCATTTTACATTGGCTTCATTTTGTTGGCAATTGTAATGTTCCTGATTTCCTCATTACTATTTTGAGGGAAATGGGGTTTAATTTATTTTTTAAAAACATCATCTGCATAAACCCAAAATGTTAGTCCTATTAATTTAATCAAAAATCATTTCCATTAATTTCATACTTAAGTATAAGAAACATATAATTCCATCTAATTTATGGTTCATCATGTAATGATTAAGGCCTGAACCGAAATGGAGGCCATGCTTATGGAAATACAACTATTTTGCTTGATTGTTGTCATGCATAGTCATTGTTATAAGGTCATGTTAAATATTTATATTTATCTATTCGATCATTTAGGAACATGGTGTTTCCTTTTCATTAAGTAAGTCACTATTACCAAGTTTATTCTTTATACTAATTTACCTTTAGTAACTATTACCAAGTTTATTCTTTATACTAATTTAGTTTAAAGTACATAATTAACCCGTTGCAAATGTAAACTTTTACAATTAAACACTTCCTTATACGATATTTCTCTTTCTCTTTGAGTTTATTGTTATGCCAGCTAGGTAATAAGATTCCTAACATATTATGCTCATAGTAGTATACATCCTATTATTGTTTACATCTAGTAACTTTATGCAACATCCTTTTGTTGATAATAGCATCCCTAACCATGCCATATTCATAGACAATGTAGTTTAATCTCAAATTTAAGGTAGTTTGCAGTTAATTATTTTAATTAACATAATCCCTTATTAAATGCATAAAGGATTCTCCAATACAACATATGTAAAGGGACATACATTAATATATTAAGTCCCCCAATTATTCTTAGCATTATTATAGTTCCCAATAACAATACTTACCATCTACTTAACTTATTACATCCACTAACATTAACAATATGAGCTATCATAATCTACAACATATTCTTGAATCTAATTATAACATAATCTTCTCTTATAAAGATTTAATTACAATTTTCATAACTTAACATTAAGGAGTTTGAGAATTCCTTGGAAGGTGAACTATTTAAAACTAGCACAATATACAATGGTTTCATTAAGCTATGAATTATTCATCAAACAATGTTTCAAGGATATCGAATTAAAATAATATTTCTTATTATGGAAGATCATTTAAACAAAGACAATAACTCTCTTAAAATCAATACTTTTATAAATAAATCTTTATACATTTCAAAAACGTGATGTACATTAATAATGTAACAAATGCATATTCTTATCTGATTTATGTGACTGGAGCGACTGAAATATTAATTGCAACGTTCCACCCATCCAACTGGTTCTCTGTCCGATGTTTGTTTTCCCTCTAAGAAATCACCCCTGAGCTGGACAAGAATCCACTATGATAATAGAGACAATATGAATATCTTATTAAGTGTTAATCACATGGGTCGAGTTCTAAACTCTCGACCATAGCTACACTCTAGCACAATCTCTATCACAAGATTATTGTATACCTACCAATGTTTGGATTAAGCATTAGAGGCTTGATTCTTAAATATTAATCCTTACTCATTAAGGCATAAAAAAATAGCTTCATAGCTCTTATAACTAAATCGAGAGAGCAAGCCACAAATTTGGCACATAATATTATCCATAAAAAGGAAGTGTGGTCTCTCCACTAAGAGTCAAAACTAAGTTTTATATAGTTAATAGATGAGTTGGAATTACACATATGGGGGAAAGCTTCACTATTTTATAAACATCAAAAGATATGCATTGGATATATAGAAACCGAGCTAACTACCATTAAAAAAATTGAACATAGACTGCATCGACTCTCCATAAGAAGCCAACCTAGACAATATAAGTAATATAATGGAGTGAGTAGCTCTCGCCGAGAGACCAATCAACACATTTGACTAACAATAAAATCTATATAAACAATACGAGCGATAGCTCTCACCACTGAAAGGCCACCCTACCATGATTTACACATTAAATTTAAATACAACAACGGTGTTAGATCTCACCATCGAGAGGCCAACCCATCCACAAGCTATTGGTTAACATTAATATATAAATACATTGGATGAATAACCAACAAACAACAATGGTGTTGGCTCTCACCACCTAGAGGCCAAACCGTCCACTATCTACTGGCTAAACATTAATAAAATATGGCATAGACTCTGAGACCAACCCACATCATTAGAAAATGACAATGGTGTTGGATATCACCACCGAGAGGCCAACCTGTCCACAATCAATTGGTTAAACATTAATAAAAGAAGGAATTGGCTCTAAGGCCAACGCACATCAACAACAACCAAAATTGGTGTTGTCTCTCACTGCCTAGAGGCCAACCCATCCATAATCTACTAGTTAAACATTAATAATAGAAGGAGTTGGCTCTGAGTCCAACCCACATCATCAACAAACAAAAACAATGGTGTTGGCTCTAGTAAAAGAATGTGTTGGCTTCGAGGCCAACACACATCACCAACAAAACAACATAAATGGATTCATCACCAAAGCAAACTATTGAGGTATGAAGGAATCTCTCAAGAGATAGAGGTACACATCCTTAACAATTTAGATGAGTAATATCCAGCCTATTGCATGCCATTTAATGAGGCTTGGGATCTAACCAGCATCAAGCCTACTATAGCTGCATTAAATGGCTTGCAATATGTTGAATATTGTTCACCAACAATTTATCTAATGAGAAGTAGTATTCGATTCTCAAAAATGAGGATTACATTCTTATTGAGCAAACTAAGTAATGAAATAAAATATAATCTGACTTCAGTTATTGAGAGGTCGGGCCTCAGATACCGAGTGAACAAGTATCGACATACATAATTGGGTCATATGGGAAGGGCCCTCCTACCAGATGCGACCTAATTCAAGAGTTTTTTTATTTATTCTTTAAGTGAGACCATCCCTGTAGAACTGAATAGAAGAAAAAAAACAAAAAAACAAATAAGCTAAAAGCATTTTGTGATAATCAAGAAAATATTGTTTACAAAAGATATGCGCCCTCTTCTAAAGTTTAACCAGTCAAGAGATCATTCCTGCACCCAATCCACGCTTCAAATTGGGCAAGTATATGTATAATTACCACTTACAATCCAACACAGAGCCTGAGCCTACTTCATGCTTCAGAGCCAGAACCAAAGCCAGAGCCTGAGCCTACATCCTCCTATTTCACATGCAAGAAAAATTTACACAGTAAAGATGAACTTCAGTATCGCACATGAGAAAAATACCATCAGTTTCTTTTCTAAACTTCCATAATCTAGACCTATAATCTTATGTGTGGATCCTCCTCCCCATTATCAAATTCTCCACACATATCAATCTAAATCCCCCCATCTATCAACGTTGGTCCATTCCTTTCTTTCCCTTAATGTTGAGCCCTTCCATTAACCACCCCTCCCTCTTTTTCAGGAGAAAAACTAAAACCGTTACCTCTTCTTCACTATTTGATTATTTTATTTTATTTAATATCGTCTAATAACATTTAGCTTCATGCTATTAGACCAAGTTATAGGGACACATTATCATCCAACGACAAATAGTTACTCCATTTAGGACAACACCTCAAACATTAGGCCATCAAGTGAACATCCATTGTTCACTTTTCTTCAAGTTCCTATGGCACTGAGATGACACCTGACATCAAACTCATGGCTTGCTAGCCATTTATTCTTCCCCTTGTAGATTCATGCCTCCATCATTTAGTTGTTTCAATCCCTTCAGCATCCTATGTCTATAAATTCATATTACAACTTAGAGAAACATAATAGTACTTATAGTGCTTTACTGACGAAGCCTTGGCATTGAGTTCCTCGCTAGAACTAATACATTGTTACACTTTTAGTTACATGAGTATAGGGGTGAAAAGAGGGATATTACAACAATTTAGAGTCATGTGGTAATAATTAATGTAACAACGTTAATAAATCATTTACACTATCATTTGTCCAACCATGCACTGCTTTCAAGTTAAGAATTTGAAGGAATGTTTTCAAATGACTTAGCTTGCAAGTACCATACACATGTTTTAGAGCTTCCTCCATCAACTTGTTCCAATCATCATTTAGACTCTCATTCAACAATATATCAACTTTAAACCCTTCGACTAAGATTGTAACCTCTTCATCTATGTTTATTTCATCTTCATCTATGTTTGTTGCCTCTTCATCTCTCATTCCATGCAATTCTATCATACATGCATAGTTGTTTTCATCCCAAGGGATTATACCACTATGCACATATCTTATCATATGTAGATAATCTACATTTCTTTTTTTTTGTCTTTCCACCAAGACAATCGTTACATGGATATGGATATCTCTCCAAGCACTTCTCATTGTCTATTCTCTCACCAAATGCATGGTATTCATCAATTGTCAACCTTCGACATTGACCCATCTTTGATGCTATGCATTCCATTATTATTGATGTATTAATTAACAAATCCCAAATAATTTACATAGTACAAGGGAATAAAATCAACTATATTGGTGTTAACTATAGCAACATTGACAAGGAACTGAAATTTCTTGTGGAAGCCAAGGTTATATCAAATCACCAAATTGGCACCAATTATGTTTAGTTCACTATTCTATCACATAGAGCTTCTTTAAAAACTAATTCATATATTTGTAACATAATTAACCCTATCGAGTTATGGACAAATATAAAAGATATGTTTGGATAAATATTATATAAGAGTTGTTTTGAGAAATACTTTATACAAAAACAAAATATTGACATCCAAATCATTCATAAAATATCTTCTAGCCTTAATTTGTATTTAAGAATTAATTGTTAGAATTATTAATCCTCCCTTGTCCAAATTTGGTCATATGTCTAAATCAGGAGTCATGTCTAAATTGGGAGTCCATCCAGTCTATTTATAGTCATTAGCACCATTGGGTAAACTTGACCTCATTGGGGCACATGTTCCAGTTACGAAAGTGTGAGGAACACTAATTGAGGCTCACTGCCATTTATTGCACTTGATTGCTAAGTTTAGGAGCCTCCTAGATCAATCCCTACAATTTAGGAAGCCATTGGGAGTGCCGAAACCAACCAAGGCCAGTTCACTTCAGTTAATGACTAGTCAAGCTAAGTTAGGAGTCAGTTACTTTTAGTTCAAGTCCTCCACATTCAGTTAGTGCTAGGTTTACTTGACTGCACACATGTGGGGCACATTTCTCACCTACCACAGTCAGTTAACCATTGGTCAACACTGAATGTAACACTTGATTTGTGTTTTATAGCTCCGATGAACTCCGGTTATGGTTTAGACAAGGACAGTTAACTACTGGGTCCTTTGATAGTGATTTAGACAAGTCTTGGTTACCTACAGTCAAGTAGAGTCTAATCAATTCGAACTTCCTCATGTGGATTCGAATTGCTTGTGGCTATTAAAGCCATTTTACTTCATTGTAATTATCATCTGAATTACTTTTTTGATTAATGAAAGAATTCACAGCTGCAAGCCTTTTGCACTGTTTCATTCTTCAATTGCTGAATAAATTGTGAGATATTCTATGTGAGTTGTGTGTTTGTCTACAGATCTATGTGCTCAAATTTAACATGGTATCAGAGCCTCAGTGGACAAGGCACTTCTCCTCCTCATATCTCCTACTGGATCGTTTTTTTTCTTTTGCAGGTACAACTTCGAAATGAATTCATCAGTTCCTCTTCTCACCCGATCCTCAGACTATTTTGAATGGAAGGTGAAGATGTTTGGATTTCTGAATAGACAAAAACTCTTTTGGGTGTCTGATGGATACGGTATAAATTATTTTGAGAGTGATAATGACTGGCTAAATGCAAAGGATAAATATTTTGAAATAATGAAACTGGATCTTTCTCCTAGCTTGCTCTACATCAGTAGATCTACTAAAGATCCAGAGGAACTTTGGACAAGATTGGACAGAACCTTTGAAATGATTTATGAGGATCATAATAGCACTTTGGAGAGCACATCCAGCACCATAAGCATACTTTATCCAAGAATCTTGGCCTCCACTCTCTCTGATGAAGTTGTTCAAGATGAAGAAGAAGCAGAAGCTTCTACACAGTCAATTCGAATTGAAGACAGTCTCCATGCAGTGACTCCTTCTCCTGATGCTCCGGACGTTCATGATATCTCTGATATCTCATCTTCTCATATTGATGAAACATAAGAAAACATTTGAATCTCTGATATTGAAGAAAAATTCTGCTGCACTTCCATGCAAACATTCACCAATGATTTTCCTTTAAATTCTGTGCAAAATTTACCAGTAATTGCTT
>LPNX010386788.1:1564396-1583087 GCA_001517045.1 Pseudotsuga menziesii
CATGTGGGGTGCATTTCTCACCTACCACAGTTAGTTAACCATTGGTCAACACTGAATGTAACACTTGATTTGTGTTTTAGAGCTTCGATGAACTCCGGTTATGGTTTAGACAAGGACAGTTAACTACTGGGTCTTCTGATAGTGATTTAGACAAGTCTTGGTTACCTATAGTCAAGTAGAGTCTAATCAATTCGAACTTCCTCATGTGGATTCGAATTGCTTGTGGCTATTAAAGCCATTTTACTTCATTGTAATTATCATCTGAATTACTTTTTTGATTAATGAAAGCATTCACAGCTGCAAGCCTTTTGCACTGTTTCATTCTTCAATTGCTGAGTAAATTGTGAGATATTCTATGTGAGTTGTGTGTTTGTCTACAGATCTATGTGCTCAAATTGAACATTAATTACACGCTTCCATCTCATGTTTTCCTAGATTCACAATGCATATATATCATACATACATTAAGGAAGCTTTCACATGTTTTCAAAGTTATAGTGGACTGCATAAGTATCCAATCTGATGAGTCCCAAGGGTTAGTTAAATTGGTTGAACCATCCACCCAAACCATGTTGCACACATAGAGGACACATATTATAGTTTCAAATCCAATTTGAACCACCAACATCGATGAATACGTGAGAAGAGGAGAGGTATTGAATCATTGACTCACTTTTTGGGTGCTTGATCAACCCAAAATGAAGATTAACCCACCAAGATACATTAATATGGTATTTCTGAAGCAAATATAAACAAATATTTCATACTGTGATCCCTAACTATAACATTCCTTGCTTCTAGTGAGGTTGTATCTAAGGATTTTTAGGTAATGAACTTTGAAGAGATAACCATACAACTAGACAAGTTGAATGTAAGTTTGTAATAGATGTTGCAAGCAAAACAAATGATTGTGCAAGCTCCATGAATATCGATATTGCATGTGAAATACAAATAGTGGCAAGAAACATGAATTTAGTTACCATTTAAGAAGAAACAAAAGGTTTTATCCGAGAAGATGATGACAAGGATATTCAGAATAAGCCATGTGATTAAGAAATAAATACCTTATGTGTAGATGCTTCCAAAGAATTCTTTAATTAATGGGGATTGATTAGTCATCTACTAAATTCATTCGATGACTTTATGAGTAATGGGTTACAAACAATGTTTGATGATATAGGGGATTTTGAAATAGAGGCATTTCTTTTGGCGAGGTCACGTTGGAGCAACCCTCTTAATTACTACACCAAAGAAGGAGAAATTGAAATTGAAACCCGTTGAGACTTGGCTGTGGAACATGACATATTCATCCCTTGTCTATGAAAAATAAAAACAAATATTTATATCAAAGAACCCATCAAAATTAATGGCAAGTCTAAGAGTAGTCTGAGCTTAAATGTGAAAGGTGGAAGATACGTAACACCAATATGTGAGGAATAGAATGAGCTAATAGGGATACTTCCAATCATTGCTACGTCACATATTTTCCATAATTGGTATGAGATCAATCCTAAATTATCCTTGCATGGAAAATAGTTTCTTACAACAGATTCCTAGAAAGTCAATACAATTTCATACAAGTTGTAACATCAATCGAAACAACTCAAGATAAATACTTCTCAAAAAATTTTGATAGAGATATTACCATATAAGAGAAACAAAAGTCAAACAACATAGCAATGATTCAACTCAATGTCCTAATGACGATTGACCAATCCCAAGTATTAGCAATCAAGTTCTTTTATGTTCCTAATAGACTTAATTATAATATGAAATGGGCAATGATGAGCTTATATGACAAGATGTACTGCTCATATATCATGAACAACTGGAAAGATATTGGTTTGTATGATATGTATCTTTCCCCTTTGGTCTTTCCCTCTCTTTCCTTTTTGTTATCTATAGGATATAGTATGTGCTTATCTATTTTAATCCTCCTCTTTAAAGTACCTAGTTTATTCCTACACTTCATCAAAAAGGTACTCATGGTGACCATAACTTGATATCATATTCCATAGTATTACACAGTTTGGATCTCAAGTAGTACATCATGTTACCAATGTGGAATATTCACTTTCACCTCTTATATGTACAGCTCAAAGGAAGGGTAATCAGGTTTAAGCTCCCTCTTAACCTCTAACTAGCAAGCAACCTCCATCCTATAGTCTATATTACAACTTCTTTTGCTATTACCCCCACCTTAATATAACGCTCCTATTTTTATACAAGTTTCACACCTATCACAACCTCCTATGGCATGACTTGTTAAAGTGTTTTATATATTATAAGCTTCTGGATAGGTGTTCTATTTTAGAGGAGGTTACTAAGGAGACCTAAATGGGTCTAGCTGACTTATCAAATACCTAAGTGGATATCTTTTGTAATTTACTTTCCACACATTCATTGTTGATAGTACCTCCACTTCTACCTCCTAGTTAGCCTAATTAGACTTGGGATAGAGTCTCTTCTCCCACAGTTGATGATTCCACTAGTCAATGTAAGTTTGGTTTAAAAACCTATTTCAATATTTTAATTGTCAAGTCAGTTTAAATCCTCAAATTCAATATGGTGAGATAGAAGGCTATACAAAATACCTAGTCTAGTACTAATTCTTCTATTCCTCAAAAAACAAGGGATCTGTTACCTCATTAACATTGGTAAGTGATCCATTATCTTATTAACATTGGCTCATTCCAAATAAATTTTCACATGATAGTTCTATAGGGTTTGTTAAAGAAGGATACCAAGGGATTTTATATTTCATTTAGCTTACTATTGAAAACTAGGTTGTTTTTCTTCTGAATTAGGTGGTACCATCACTAGAGAACATTCAACATACCAAAATTATTATTATTTGATATGGGATGATCATATATTCTATATAGGATAAATATTATAATTAACCATTCCTACAAATTCAAATTACCCATCCTACCAAGTAAAATATTATAGAATCCTACCAAGTCATTTAGTTGACATAAATTTATAGTTTTTATTTACACGGACATACTTTATAGTTGTGATGGATCATATATTTTCACTATGATTTTTGGAGGAATCAATATATGTAAGTACCTATAAATTCGCGAACACAACTAACTAAACCTACTTACTATACTCATTATCTCTAACCAACTAATGAAACCCTTAAAAACAAATTCTTGAAGACAAGGCTCACTAACAAATACATAGCTATACAGAGATAACACTTACTAACAAATTCTCCTAACCTTTCTCATTCTTCCATTAGAAAAACACTAGCAAATAGCTACATGAAATGGAAACATCCTCGATCCTATAGCCCACCTTGCCAATTTATATTTTATTATATTATCTTAAACCCAACTTGTCAATTAGTAGGACTAGAACACTCGAACACACTTAACAACATACCATATTTGGAAATAATTATTTTAAAGGGTAAAAGGCTACTTCAATAAAAGACACCAATTCCATTTCCATACACTGACATATGTGCTAAGCATTGACAACCCATACCAAGCCTATAAACCCATTGGTATGCCACTATGGGATAGATATTGGAACCCTCCATCCATTCCAATAAGTTTGTAATTCTAGATTGTCCCTACCTGAATAAAAATGAAAACCCTAATAAAAAGCCAAAGAAAACACTAAATCTATGCATTCAACTAACAAAAAGCATGCTGGGAATTTTTTTTATCTAATTCAAAACACATGGCCAAATTGGCTTCACTATAGCCTAAATAAAACTCATAACCCTTTGAATTCAACTAACAAAATGCATAAGGAAGGAAATTCAACATACCTTCAAAGATGAGACAACTATCAAAGGGGAATTATTTAAATTCTTCGTAGATACTTTTTCCAATGCCTTCAATGTTGAATTATTAAATGTGGCGCCTCTAATGCTAAATGCTTAGTCTTCCATTTGAGAATCCTCTATGTTCTATCCATGGTGGAAGTATATTTACAATATTACCCTCAGCTAAAACTAAACGACATTGAGAACCAACTACCCACTTAAATCCCCCTAAGACTCCTCTCTTCTACCAAATCAAACCCCCTAATCTCCAATTCAAAGTCTCAATTATAACCTCAAATCCCTTTGAGGCTATCCCTTCCCACCAAAGTCTCTCTATTGCAAGAACCGACTATGTCCCACTAAAATCCCCTATTTTTTTTCCCAAAAAACCTCTCTTCTGCTAAATTAGATACCATAATCCCCAATTCAAACACTCAATTACCTCAATGGCCTCTTAGGCTTATCGTTCCTGCCAAATCCTCTTTGTTTCATGCGTAGTGTCCAACTAGTATACTATTTTAGACATAGGGTTTCATGGCCATGGCTAGTTGACGACACCGACCAAATGATAAATGTTGATCCATGGTGCATGCCATTAGTTTTATTTTTTTAGTCATTTGTTTTTATATTATGTATTTTATATTTTTATATATTATATCATATTACAATAATATATATGTTGATTTTTCTTCAGGTGTAGCATCGAGCAGACATTCGCTCACCGATAGCCATGCAAATTTTGCTAGTAATGAATGATACGTTCACATTCTAGAGGTGAATGAACTAGGCAGGGGTAATGACTCTCCTAGCCATATGGTGTGGATAATGGACCCCAGGATTTTCTCATTTTTCCTACTACAGTAAAAGAGTGATCTATTCTATATTAGAGTGTTTGACTTGTTTATTTTAATAAGGCCTTTCATCCCCTTATGAAATCTACAAGTCTAGCCTAATGTTGAATTTGACATGATCACTAAGAAGTCACCGAGACTTCTTAATGTGGGTCAAATCAACATTAGGGCTTTATGCAGTGAATAGACATGCATATGATGGAGAAGTATGACATCAATGAAGATAACTTTTCTATGATGAAGAAATAACCAAAGACATCAACACAAACCATTGAAGAAGTCCCAAAGAAAGTTGAAGGAAAGAAAGAGCACAAATAGCCCAGCAAAAGGGGTAACTTGGACCTAGAAGACAAAAGTACAAGTCAAACTCAAGAGTGAAAATCAAGTCAAGTGAAGAATAGAAATAAAAGTGTTCTCACACTTCATTTGACACACAACAACATCACATCTTCTTCTCTCTCCAAGTGTGCACCTCCAAGGAAGACATAACAAAGTCAAGAAGCATAATTTTGAGGTTCTCTTATTCTCTTATTTCTCTTGGAATATTATCTACCCTTACTAGGGTTTCTTGTGAAGGAGGATGAACCTCTCTTGTACTAGGGTTCAACTTCATGATAGGTATTTTACTTGAATAGGAAATATTTATTATGGGAAAAATTTGTTGGGTTTTCTCTTGTTTGGGTTTCCCAAGGTAAAAACTTTGTCTCTTGTGCATGGTTATCTTTCAGTGATACTTTTTTATTTTTTGTTGCAAGTGAATATTGATTATGCAATGAAATCGTTGGATGAAATAAATGTTTGAAGAATTATTGTGAAATAATTATCAAGGATTGAAAATTAAATTAAAATTCAACAACATATACCTTATATTATATATAACTTATATAGAGATAAATTACATATAATATTAGTAAATTATGTGTGTGTGTATTACTTATGTTCTAATATATATAACTCACTTATATTATATTGGAAATAATATATATATAAATATAATTCTAACTTGGCCCAATTCAAGGTAGGGTTCTCAATCTATATTGAAATTTGAAGTACTCAAAGGCTTGATCAGTTAAATATTTTATTGATACTTTCTTACATCCTTGACGTATCCCAAATTAGGTGGGTGGGTTGACCTTCCTCATGATGGCCCGATAGATTCAATATAGATCGTCGACCTGAGTGACTTATATGCATTGCAATGCCTTAATGTCCTTGCACATAGTGTCATTAAACATCATCATGGTGATCACGATGAAGCCACTGGGACGTCAGGTATCGACGACAATAATACATATTATCATCATGAATTTGGCCATAAATGCCATTAAACTAGTTGGCAATATGTAGGCTATGATTGAATTGAAATTCATTACATGTTATTGGGTGTGGTGTCGTGAAGCATAACTGGCACATGATCCATATTGGATGCTGCAAAACTGAATTCAACATGAAAATACTAATCATGAACATCCCCCGAGAACGTTAAATTTACTATACTACTAAAACTCATGGACTACATATAAGAAATACTACTAATTTATTTTCAATAGTTGCTATATGGTTGCCTCGATCTATACTAGTAGTGTAGGTTGGTCATTCATAGCTATTTCACTTAAAATTTCTCAAATTTGATAGTATCTAGCTTATAAAACTTGTCATGATTAACGTTTTTGGTTGTGTAGTCACAAATTTTCCAAATTGTACTAGTGAACAATATAACAATGACTAAGCATAAGAGATACAAAATAAGATATGTAGCATGCGGGACTAAGAAGAATTTTCCTCATACAAGTTGTCATGCATCGATAAACTATATTGTAGTAAAAGGATCCCAAACTGCATAGGGTAATGCATTGTTGATATTTTTCTCCACTACACCAATTCCAGTCACCTGTGCTCCCATTCTTGATAAGGGATCATAAAGAAGACCGCCTCCACAACCAACATCAATTATTCTCAATCCTTCAAAAAGTTTTAAACTATTTGGATATTTTCTGAAGTGTTGACAGTGTTTATCAAATGAAGGAAATTCTTGTAGGGTTCATTAAATGAAGTGGCTTGAAAGGCCCTCCATGATCGCATCATGTGTCTTCTAAAAAAATGAATTTGGTGGCTTTACCAACTTTCAAGGAGATCTTGAAGGGAACCTTCTCATTAATTCAGTAGATGATATGTCTGAATTAGTAACAGTTTGAAAATTCCATTCCTAGGAGGTTTCAAGTTTGAATCCATTTCCAAACACTTGGAATCAACCAACAAATAACTCAACCAAGGAGTTGTTGTTGACAAGAAAATGAAGCTACAACTTCTTCTCCCCATAATCCAACATGTGCAGGTATATGTACATAAATGGATGCTTGGTCTCCCTTTAGATGATTTAGTTCCCACCTCCATCATTGCCTTTCCAATTCATCACCAAAGACTTCTATTCATTAATGGAAAACCCCCAACAAAGAAAAAGAACCAACCACTTTATCAAGTAATGAAAATTAATGAATACGTTACATCTTGTTTCCATCCCTTTCTAGGGAAAGGATAAGAAACGCTTATAATATCCAGGAGGTAGGATGGCATAAAGAACTCTGTGAAAACCCCTAAGATTGGTTCTTTTTAATTAGAAGTGAATGTCCCTTCAAGTATAACTATCAAATTCCAAGATCTGTGACATTTTCCACTCAACATTATCTTGATTAAATATCTAAATCGAAACCCTTATCCACAAATAGTATCCAACATGCTTAGTGGTATCCTTAGTATGCTAACCTACTTCAAATTACTAAACCATGGATGTTTACTTGCAATGAATCCGTAGTTCAAAAGGAAGCATTGGGTTCATATCTATTGGGCTCATAAATATTGGCATCATGGGGGTCACACCTTGGGAAACTTCATGGATCGTGTCGTGTGCATGCTCCTCTTCAAAGCTACCAATGTTTCCATACTTGGAAGCTCTTAGAGCCGCATTACACCTAGGGTTGTGCCTTATGAATAACAATTTTTTTTGTCGATGAATCTACAAAACTAAGAAAATTTTTGTAGTAACGCAATTAAGGATATAAGGGGGTGTCTTCTGTCTCAATTGTTCTCTGCAACTCAAACGAGGGAAAGATTTGAGAGCAAGGATTTTCTCCCCTTATGTCTCTCCTAATTTTCAAATTTAAATTAATTACATAGCTTAATAAAGGCATGGGCGAGGCACATCGGCCTCATTCAAGGCCCCAAAAATGTTTCTTGATTGTTGTGATGTATTGAGATGACATGTTAAGGGGAGGGATGGATTTCATTTTTATACTCTCACGTCCGTCATGGTCGTAACTCTGTGCAATGTTTGAGTCCTACACAATTCATAAATGTGATCGAATTTGATGGCAATCTAATAGTTGGTTGCTTGATGATTTTCATATGTATGTTACTTGGTAGGGATGCTACATATGGAAGGAGAAGAAATAAATGCTACTTTGATGCTTTCGAGGAAATATGACAGAATAATACCAACCGACCCTTATTGATTGTTGGTTTATGTGCAAGTACTTGATTTCATTTTCTCCCAGGTCCACTTTTGGTTGGTATTCACTATGCAGGTACAAAACACATGTAATGAGGGGGTTCTATTGAATGTAGTAATTATAAACTAATCTTGCTACAACAACCTTGCCAACTAGAAGGATCCATCCATGCCTTCTAGAATCAATAACACATTTTCCTTTTTTGCTAGGGACTTCGAAAACCTCTCCTACTTTTATATATGTAATAATAGTTTCAATAGTTTTGACTCGCATGAGAAAACAATTTTCATACATTGATAATAGTTGATAGAAACTAGTGGGGTTTGGGGAAAATGAATGAGAGGAGGAGAAGAGCTCAACTTTTCAATAAGAAAAGATTTTATTTTTTTCTTTAAAACCCTAGTTTGATATTTTAAATAAGAAAAAAGAAATCCAAAAGAAAAAAAAAAAATTTGAGAAATAAATTGCTCCATAACAAGTAATTTATTCTTCAAATTTTATTTATAAATAAATAAAACATACACATATATATATTCAATTTCACTTAATGAGAAATATAAATATATGTCTAACTCTAAACCTAACTAAAAAAATAAACCCAAAAAAAATAAAAATAGCGTGCAGCCTTTTTTAAAAGCTATATATCCATTACATATAGAACACTCTAGAAAATCAATTAAAATATATATAACTCAATTGCGATAAATATTTTAAAAGAATAAATCTAAAATAGTCTACAACTTTGAAAATATATATATATGAACACTCAAAAAAATAATTAAAATTACATTATATAAATCAACTACACTAAATATATTTAAAATAATAAATCTGAAACACTCAAAAATTTGATTAAAATTATATAACTCAATTGGAATAAATATGTTTAAAATAATAAATCTACTTTACATAAAACCCCAATATATTATTCATTTCCACCAAACCCCACTAGTTGCTATCAACTAATATTATCGATGTATAAAAACTGTTTTTCTCGTGCCAGAAACTATTGAACTATTTTTAAATATATAAAAGCATGAGAGGTTTTGTTAATTAAATATATAAAAGCATGAGAGGTTTGCGTTATTGACCTCGAAAGGCATGGTTGTATCTTTCTACCTGGTAAGGTTGTTGTAGCAATATTAGTCTGTAATTATTATGACCAACAGAATTCCCTCGTTACATGCATTAGATATTTTGCATAGTGAATACTAATTAAAAGTAGGCTAAACTTATTTAACTATGGGACTCCTTAAACTTATTTAACTATGGGATTCCTTGCTTCTCTTCAGGTAAGTGTAGGAGGATCGTTTGATGAGAGCATTCAACATTGAGCGACTTTTTCTATACTTGCCTCAAGAGAAGATAAAATTCTAATTGTTAAATAAGTTTCGTCATCAAAAGTAAGCTTAAGAAAAAATGAAAAGATTAGGTTAAAACTTGGTATTATTCCATCTCATTTCCCATAATATATATATATACATACTGTTTCTTCCTATTAACATCATAATATCATAACGGTATTACACAGAATTGCAGTATTTAAATTATGATATGGATTTGATCATATAAAAATAACAAATCTGTTATTTTTTTCAACAGAAACAATAAAATATTTATATCTTAAAAAGGGTTGTGTAGAACCATCTAGTACATAGCAAGTAAAAAACTGAAATTAGGAAGCTAAAATAGAAGGTCAGCATAAACTACTATCCGAGTTGAAATCCATCTAAGGTCGACATGAGAGTTCCTATCGTGCACTGTTACTAAAGTAGAGTATATGCGAACGAAATTATACAAAAAAACATAAACAAAGTCGAGGAAACTATTTTGGTTTGCATGGGAACCCCACAAGCTGGGTGACTGAAAAGTCTTCCATTGGTTGAGCTGCTTTACCGGGGTGATCTTGACAATGGCTGCATTGATTCATATGGACGAGCTTTTGCAGATCTTGCTTGATGTAATCAATCGTGCCCAACAGCTCTTTAAAATCTTTGTCATGGTCATCTATGCAGGAGTCATGGAAGCTAATCTTGTAAGGCACATACCTCATGTCATAAACCAAGTGTTTTACATTAGAATCCTGATTCCTGTTGTCCGTGACGTCGACTGCAACAAAATCTGAAATCCTGCGAATGTCTAACTTGAGGTCCTCCTGACCTGTCTTAAGGGTAGAGTACCCTGAACCAGAACCTTTGTTTTCCATTGAAAGACCTGCGAGCCGAGAAGACACCTGGATAGCAGAAGTCGTGTTCCTCGACGGAATTGGAGAGGGATGGGAGTCGGTAATAGGCACAATGCTTCCAGCGGCAAAGACTTCAGCACTTTGCAAAATTTTGGCAACAACTTCAACGGTGGCTAGGAAGATGTTGGCAGCGGGCCTTTCAACAATCGACACAGAGTAGTCTAAGGAAGGACCTGCAGGAGAGAGCTCAAGGCCTTTGACATAAGGATCCAAATGCAAAAGTGGGAGGGGAGAGGCATTCAAGTGGAGACAAGGATAACCTGCATGAGGGAGCTCAAAACTTTCAGCCGAAGGAACCAAATGCGAATGCAAAAGGGGAGAGGCATTCAAATGGAGGCAAGCAGCCATGGCGCATGTGTGGGAGGAGCTGGCTTGCACTAAGGAGAAGGATGGGGAGTTATAGCACAGCAAGGAAGGAGGCCACACGTCGATGGAAATGTCGTTAAGCCAGACAAGAAGGGGCACGTCGAACGAGGCAATGTGACTTATGGAGGGGAGGGTCAAGTGCGTGAGGGGCGGGGCTTAGGGGATGAACTTGTGGGTGACCCCTTGGTCCTTATAAACCATTGAACCTTGAGGAAGGGAGTCCCCTTCATTGGCCAAGCTATCGGCTAAAGCATTATTCGATCTGAGAATGTGGTAATAGGTAGTGTGTGGGGGAAGGTTTAGGTGGGATATTCTGTCGTAGAGTTTTTTGCAAGTGATGGATCGATCGAAGTAGCCCGAACGCATATTTAGGATGACTTGGAGAGAGTTCCCAAAAATGAGAATATTTGAGATGGATCCTCGATCTATCATTTCTAGGCCATGTAGGAGCGCCAACCATTCTGCCTCATTATTTGTCTTGGTTTCAAGGCCCTATGCAAAAGTTTTCACAATTTGTCCTCTAGAGTCAACGATAACCCCTCCCAGACCTGGCTCCCCGATAAATAACAAATATGTTATGCCCAATGGAAGGATAAAATAATTTGTCCAAAAATCATCCTGATATATATAGGAGTTAAGAGGACACCAACTGCTAGGTAACACGAGAGATAATAAAAGTTGAAATAATACAACAATAATGTATAAGTAATTATTGTAATAATTACGTCTATAATGAAATAAGTAAGATCTCCAACTTATAAAGAGAGTTACCCATATCTATAATTTATATAAGGGGATATTGTGACTCAAACTTCTTTATTGCCATTAAGGCGTTGTTGTAAGTTTTCCTTCCCATGGGTATAATCAAATCATTTATTTATTTTTTAAATTTTTTATTATTATTAATTTTTTATTTAATTTGTTTGAGAGTAATTATTTAATATTTTTTTATGTTTTTTATTATTAAATTTTGAATTGATTTATAGTAATCATTATAACTTTAATTTAAGGAATATAATTGATTTACTTTAAATATGAGGTTTTATAAATAAATAAAAACGAATATGTACAATATAAGGTGATTTTCATTATGAAAGAACTCTATTGAAAACTTTACTTATGAATGATGAGAACATTTTTCTCATTGTTAAAACTTCTTTTATGGTAAAGGAAAGGAACTTTTTTTTAGTAAGAGGATCATTTTCTATTACTTCTTAAACCATAATCGAATATTTACATGCTTTTGACTCCTGAAGCATGGAGTCAAGAAATGTTCTTGCATCCAAAAAAGAAAGACAAACAAAATTGACCATATGGTGTGTCTTGAGAGTGTGAGGTTTTCCCAGCCTCTGAACAGTGGCAGCGTCATTCTTCTACAAGCCGAAAACGGTAAAATAAACACAGCCATTAAGACATGCAAGTAGATACAAACATGAAAAGGACCTAGACCAAGGAAGAGACTAGGGCTTCATGGCAAATTATACCTCCTCCATACTGGCATTGATGACTCCCTCATCTGCATTGTTGGCTCCCTCGTCGATGATGTTCCTCTGACCGCGCTGAAATGGAGGCTCAGCCAACTATAGCAGAGTTTTCATGTGAACCAAGCCGCTCTCAGCATCATCTTTAAAAGTGCTAACTGTTATTTTGACCATATCAGCAAAGCTCTCCCTCTTATTCATTGAGCACGAGAGGATGAATTTAAGGCACCGGTAGTTGGACATGGCCACATCACGACCTAGATTCAGCTTGAAGTCCCCAAAGATCTCGTTCTCCATCGAGACAATGGACTGGAAAATGTGCTTCGACGTCTCTTGATTGAAAAAGGCTTCCCATTCCACCTCCTCGTTACCGTCTCCCTGCACTTTCATGATGATCACTGAACTGGGGACTCTGGCGGAGTGGCATCGCCTGCGTGGGCGCTTGTGCTTCCAACCTCTACCCTGCTTGAGTTTGCATAGCAGGGATTTTCTTAAACCAACTTGGTAGTGTTTTTCCTAGACAAGCTGCAGGATGCTAAGTGCCATAATCTCCCTTTGATCCTCTCTCAAATAACTGCTAGGATGCCAATACAATAACCCCCCTATGCAGAACCAGGTATGCCTTGGCATGGTCGAGGGATGGCCTAAGGTCCTGCCCTATACAGATTCCATCGTGCTTAAAGAGTCATCAAGATCCATTACATAACGCGAGTTCGCATGACCGCAATGCCTCCCACTCATTTTATTGCTCCGACAGTCATCGACAGGTGTACCCCACTTGTCTTAAGCATGCAGGAAAGCATTGGAAGGGTCGACATAGTAAAGGAAAGGAACTTGAATGTGCTAGAGTTTAACAAATAAATGACTAGAGGCTAGAGGTGCCATATATTGAATGGGTGTAATGGTGGAACTATGAAAGATTACAAATTTTATTGTGAGGAATTAAGACCTTAAGGACAAGTAAATGTAGATTTTGGAATGAACCCTTATACTAAAGTTGTCCTTGATGTAGAAATGCTAGATAACCCATGTGTCAACATGGTGCTCCTTACGCATAGGATTGTTTTATAATTTTTTTGTTAATAGAAAGCATGAGTTTCCTATGCTACTAAAGAGAGTATACTATACTCAACATTTACCTTTATTGAGATCTACTCTTTTTTTATATAGATAAGAGAATGATATTGATAACAATGAACCCAAAAAAAAGTGAAGTGACTACATTACATAGTGATTGTTTAGCAATATGATATTAAATGTCCCTACACATAGAGAACTTGTGTGTGTCAATCTCATGAGTGTTGATCAAATTTAACTAGAGTGACAATGATATTAAAAAAAACAAAAAACAAAATAAAAATGGTAATAATTATTAAGAAAAACCATGAGGAATTGTATGCACAACTTAATTGAATTTTGTTTGATTTCAATATAAGATTTCCAACTAGAGAACCAATGATGAGCTAAGATTCTAAATAGTGGTCAAATAAGCAATGCGCTACAATTGGTATTTTGGATAAATAGAGAGATTGTATCATGATTTTCCATATATTGTGAATGCCCATAACTTCAAGATGAAGTTTCCTAAAAGGTGGGTATATGTAATCCCCACATTTTGTACTAGGTATCTAGAATTTTATTTTTACTCATCATGGTGATTCATTGCTTAGTATTTATTTGAACCTAGCTAGATTGATAAATACATTATGTGGGAAATTGGACCAATTTATGTGTTGACAAAAAAGCGTTTTTAACATCATAAAATTGTTCATCTAGCTCATCCCCCTTAGCTATATCATCCATACATCTCATTTCCTAAGTTTTGGCCTCCACCAACCCCCAAAACCATATTTGACAAAATTACTTATTTTCCCTCATAAAAATAAGGAAATATTCCCAAAAAATACAAAAATAAAAGAAAAAAGGGAAAAAACATTCAAAAATGAAAAAGAGAGCAAAAATATCAAATACCATGGAACAATACCATGGGACACCTAAAACCATGGGCAAGGTTACAGTTGGTCAAAATTCCTATAAATAGAAGGGTGGAGGCCTCCATTCCACAAGTAGATCTCTTCATTGCAGCATCGTTACGCTACTGAAATTTCCCCTTGACTCGCCTATAACCTTCTCTTACCTCTCATTCCTTCAACCTGATTGAGGTTCGACACCTCTACGACCTTGTGCGAAAGACACCAGACTTCGCAGACACAGGAGAACAACACTCAGCATCAACTGCAAGGGTCCGTTTGTCTGAGGTATTCTCCACCTATGAAATGTCTAAAGTTGACTAATAAAAAGATTTTTATTTCATGCATTTTCGCTCTTGTGTGTAAAAAGAGAAAAAAGTTTATTTTATTGTTTATTGTTATCGACATTTACTTTTATTAGCGTTTACGGCATGTATGCAATAATATTTAGGTGCATTTCCTATGTTTAGCTTTGCATAGTCCGATTTTTACTTGTTTTTACCTATTTTCATTGAGTTCTCTCGCACACCTGACCCACGAGAACCTATTTCTCGCATGATTCCTATCTCGACTTCTCTAAGCCGAAAGCACCCACATTTTCACCTGTGGGAGTGTGAAATCCCTCACAATATTTTTACCATTATATTCTTATGATGACAACAGTTATGTGATTTTTATGAATATGTAATTATATGTTAAATTTTTATACATGGATACTAGTTCAAATTTATATTGCTAATATATAACAAATGTGAGGCATGGTGTAAATAAACATATGTTTCTTATTTGAACCTCAATACATAATATGGCTTATCAGGTGGAAAATTGTGATATATATACATGGATATGAGTTAATGTTTTTTTTTGTAAGTTGGAAGCTATTCTATTCAAAAAAGAAAATAATGGTACATATGAAGTTACGAAACAGAGATGTAGGTCTGCTCATAGGAAGTAGCAGACAGAGAAGATCAGTGAAGAGCTGGACCCTCCCTCAAGGAGGGAAAACAAATCCAAACAACCATGACCCTCCCTCTAGAAGGGAAAACAAGCCCAAAAAGGAGAGACTTATACAAAATGACACACAGGTTCTTGGATAAGACCAGACCATCAAAATTCAAGTTTGAAGAGCCGACATACAATTCGAAAAATACATGAAACCATAGTAAAACCTGATTATGGCTTGTAGTAAGGTTATTCTACAATGGGGCAAACAAATCCTGTGGATGATGGCTGAGTTGGCTCATCTGGCGTATCTGTTGGATCATCACTAGAAGAGTCCATCACCTCATCGTTGGTGGTGTCGTCTGCAACAGTGATACCTACAAGGGACTGCTTTGTTGGGAGAGGGGCATTCTTTTTTGTCAAGACAGGGATGGAGATACATTTTCCCACTGTAAGAGTGGAACTATGGCACTGTGGAGGATGAATGGTGGTGGAAGGAGGAGTGGAGGTGGAGGCTGGGGAAACAAGGAGACAACTGGAGCAAGCAGCGGGTGGGGGGTGGAGCAGGTGGAGGAGCTAGCGGTGGGAGAGGAATAATAGGTGCAAGAGGGATAAGAGCCAAAGGATGGGAGTGAAAATAGAGAATAAGGCGAGTGAGGAGATTCTTGATGACCCAATAATTTCTCCTCCATTCTAGGGTTCGTCATGTAGCATTAGCAGCTCCGAATAACTCGTCCTCCCTATCATTTACCATCAGTCGAACCACATCAGGGATTTCAAAATCAAAACCTTCCCCACATACCTGTGCTGAGAGCGGAATTCGACGTTTTGACTGGGAACCTCTACCCTGACGGCCATGGCGTGGAGTGCCGCATTGCATTAGAGGAAATTTCAACTCAAAATGGGCCTCCTAAAATGAACTAATAAAATAATAGTTAAAATTATAAAATAATATTTATTAATTTTGGAGGAAGAAAAGAAAAAAACTACTTTTTTGTTTGTATTTTTGACATATCTCCCTGTGTTTTTACTCAAATTTTGATCAGGAGAGCTCGTTGGATGCGGAATTAAATTCCGCATCCAACGAGTACCCACTCGGCATACTTTTGACGGACCCCGCTACCCCAAAAACAAGAAATACCTGAAAAAATGGAATGATGATGTCAACATTCCATTTTTTCAGGTATTTCTTGTTTTTGTGGTAGCGGGGTCTGTCAAAAGTATGCCGAGTGGGTACTCGTTGGATGTGGAATTTAATTCCGCATCCAATGAGCTCTCCCGATCAAAATTTGAGAAAAAACACAGGGAGATATGTAAAAAATACAAACAAAAAAAGTAGTTTTTTTTATGATAGCTATCCCCAAATTTATATTAAAAAGGTGTTTAAGACCTATATGGTATTTCAAATTTAAAGCAATTTCATTGGCTAACACATGACGACATGGAATTTGAATAAAATTTAAAAGGCCCATTTTGAGTTGAAATTTCCTCTAATGCCTTCTGGACATGGTGGAGTGGCAGAGAGGACTGGTAAATTAGAGTCGAGAGAAAAAATACAGAGGGTGGTGAAGGCGGGGAGCATCAGAAGGTAGAGCTTCTGGAGCATCGGGAGCAAATGGTCTGTCTGGAGGTGGAGGTGGAGAGAATAGTTGTGGGCACGTTGTCCAATACAACAGGTTAGCGCATTAAACTACCTTGCTTCAATTTGATGGTCGAGTCCCATCGGCAGTCCCGGAACGGGCCACGTCTCGACCTCAAATAAAGGCATGCAACCAAGTATTGAAGGCATCATGACATCACGTGGGAGGGGGGGCGTTGGCCTTATCAACGTCCCCCGTGGCCATGTTGATGTTGCATGCACCCGCATCCGGGTTGGATATGAGTTAATGTTGATAGGTTATGCAATAGCCAAATGAAGATGGTGTTGAAGTAACTTGGATGTCATATATACCAGGAAGATTATGTATACTATAAATTTTACTTTTGATTTAATTTATGATTTCATAAACTGCTATGAAATATGGGTAAGTGTGGTTTTAATAGGATGCAAAACTCTCCCAAAGTGGTTGTTCAATGAAAATACTCTTAACAACAATAACTTCACAGTATGGCTTGATGTAGGGTGTTGAGCCTAGTATATGAGGAGGTGTTGAGGTATTATCCATTGTGTATCCTCCAAAGCTTGGAGTTAATGGAGGGTTGTGTTGAGCCACACTCCCTAAGTTGTGTGATGATGGCTATCGTTTGCCTATTGGGGAATCTTGGTCGATATAGTCGACAGTTCCACTTATGAGTTCTATCTGGGGTTAGGTCAATATAGTTGACATTGAACAATATATTCAAGTAGAGGAAAGGATAGGATGTTGAAGATGGAAGTAGTTTAGGGAGGAAGGATAGTTTAGAGTAGTTACAAATGTTGTTGCGAGTTAGTTATAACATCTTTACTTGTATCTGTTAAAACTCTTGCTTTAATCACATGTGATGATCTCAGTATGTTGTGCTTTGTATTGTAGTATTGTGAACAAGTCAATGAGATTGTTGAATGTTGTAATGATTGATTGTTGTCTTGCATCCTTGGATGATAGGATACATGAACTATGCATTAGAGAATGTGATATATTATCATTAGTAGGTGCACAATATATTAGTATGTGCACTAATACAACTTTTAGATATATTAATTATAAATTGGCTTATTAATTAATTCATTAGTGTTTGGTGATAATGGAAATTATATTGCATACATATAAATATCTATTAGCATTAAATATCCCCCTTGAATTTATTTATTGGTTGGTATGTTGAATTAAATGAGTATGATATGTTGCCATAAATTTTGTAGAAAATTGTTAAATTTCATTAATAATCTAGCATGAAAAGAGAGACTTTGTATTTTATTTTATTCTTTTATTCTTTTGTTTTAATAAGATTTTGTTTTTATTACAAGGACAAGATGCAAGGGTCCCAGTTAACCATAGAAAAGATGATGAAAAACACAAGGAATACTCGCCAGCAGGGGCATGCCCAGAAAGGGATGCCCATCATTACCAAAAGTAAGTAATGAAGGTCCTTTCCTGGAACTGCAGGGGTCTCGGTAGCAAATCAAAAGAAGAAAGTATGACAGATTTAATAACCATTCATCAACCGGACATCTTGCTGGTTCAAGAGACTAAAATGGAGGAAAATGCATTTCTCCAAGTCAGTCTGAAGTTCTGGAAAAAAAAAGGCAAAGCTGCAACCAGCTCAAGGGGTGCATCTGGCGGCATTGGCACCCTTTGGGATGATAAGAAGTTTGAGGTCGTAGACATCAAGCATAACCCCTACTGGATCCTCACCCAGCTGAGGCAATTAGACTCCAATAGCCTGGTAAGTATCTTCAATATTTATGCACCAAATTCATATGCTGAAAAAAAAATCTGCTGGACCCTCCTCCGAGAGGAAAGAATCAATCTGGAAGGAAATATTATCCTGGCTGGGGATTTAAACATCACCCTGAGCCAAGATGAAAAGAGAGGGGGCTCCCTGGTCAGAGATCCTATCCGAGAA
>LPNX010386788.1:1590045-1622416 GCA_001517045.1 Pseudotsuga menziesii
TTTGACTCGTCTTTTCAATCACTCCATCATAAATGTAAATACATAAATATAGATAAACATTTATTCTATCCAAGATTATAGCTAATAGACTTAAGCCTTTTCTGGATAAAGCCTTCTCCCCTGGGCAGTTCGGATTCCTCAAAGCCTTCTCCCTTGGGCAGTTTGGATTCCTCAAAGACAGCCAAATACTTGAACCTATGGCGATCACCTAGGAAGCCCTACACTCTATGCAAACAACAAAAAGGAGTGCCTTGGTTCTCAAATTGGATTTGGTTAAAGCCTTTGATAGGGTTAACTGGACCTTCCTGAGGCTCATTCTGTTGCAAATTGGCATTCTTTTAATGAGAGTGAATTGGATCATGGGATGCATTACTTATTCAAACTTTGTTGTTTTGATCAATGGCACTCCTTCGGTTTTTTTTAAAGCCTCTCGACGTATTAGACAGGGTTGTCCCCTTTCTCCTTTGCTCTTTCTACTGGTCATAGAAGGGCTTAGTTTAATGATCAAGAATGCATGCATTAGAAGCTCGATAAAGGGAATTAAGATCTCTTAATCTCTGACACTTACCAGTTTACTCTTTGTGGATGATGTAATTCTCTTTGGGATGGGGACCCTTGAAGAATGGAAGGCCTTTGGTGAGTTATTGGATTTATTTTGTTCTGCCTCAGGAATGTGTATCGGTGTGGGGAAATCTTATTCTTATACAACAAAATGGATGAGGAGGTACTTAATTGCATATCCGGGATCTTGCCTTACAAAATGGACCCCATTATGGTCGGATTCAAGTATTTGGGGTACAACCTCAAAACTCTAGGATATGGCACAAAGGACTGGCATTGGATTTAAAAGAATTTTGGGAAGAAAATTATTCACTGGTGTTATAGATTGCTCTCGTTTGGTGGCAGACTTACTCTCATCAAAGCAGTTCTTACAAGCATGCTTGTGTGCTAGTTTTCTCTTGCTCATGTGCCAAAATCTATACTCAATAGACTCTGTCAGATTAACTTTGCTATTGTTTGGGATGGCAATCATGGAAATCAGCGTATGCATCTGGCCAATTGGCGGACCCTCTCCAGGCCACTGGAGTATGGGGGTTGGGACATAAAACAACTTGATTGGTTATGCATGGCATTGAGACTAAATTTTTTTTGGCTGGCACTAAATGATTGTGGCATTTGACATTAGATCATTAAGAAAAAGTATCTTAAAGATCTCTCTATAGAGGATTGGTTGAGGAACAAAAGATTCTCAATCAAGGGTACTTCATATTTCTGGAATGGATTTATAAATACCCTCTCTTGGATCACTCGATGTTTAGGATGGAAACTTGGGGATGGCCTTAGCATCAAACTAGGTGTTGATCCAATTATTGGATTGGAATCTTTCCATATCCTCTTAGATGACCTTAGAGATTATTCAAGTGATTATGGACTCCATACTCTACAAGATGCGCGAAATTTGGGTCTTGGTCTCATCAATCAAACTTACTGGATATCAGTTGAAGACCTGGAACTTCATGGCAGGTGGAAAATTGAATGGGATTGTTACATTAGTGATCTTATGTAGGGGGGTATTAGATTGACTGAGAAAAAGGATGTTCTGTTATGGATGCATAATCCTAAGAATGGTGTGGTTACAGTCAGTTTAGCATATGAACTGCTTGTATCATATTTGCTTCCTCCGGTGAATACAAGCACCATGTCAAGGATCTGGGGTTGCTCTATTATGTTAAAAATTAAATGTTTCCTCTGGATGGAAATAGAGAATCGAATCTAAACATGGGATAACCTTAAAAGCAAAGGGTGGCTTGGTCCAAATAGATGATGTTTATGCTTGGGCGATGAGGAGTATGTCAATCATGTTTTTTGGACTGTCCTTACACCTGTAACATCTAGGACTGGTTTAGTAAAAAACTTATATAGGTATATCGAAGGTCTTATTGTTCTCTCTTGCTTAATCTGGAAGACTGGTTTCATAGTGATTTGGTCAACTACCATCTTCCTTTATTCATTGTTTGGAGTATTTGGAATACTCATACTATCACTATCTTTGAAGACAGGAATGCAGTTCCCTCCTCTACATGTCAACATGTTTTGTCTCTTTTGAACTTTTATCATGTCCCTGTCAAAACATAAAAAGTTAGACGAGTGGGGCCTGAACTAGTTATTGCGTATCCATTTGGATTCTTTGATGGAGTTGCAACATCTTCAATAGGTGGAGTTTTCATTTATCTTTCTATTAGTCATGTGCATTCTTTTAATCTTAAGTTGGGATGTGGTCATCGTACTAACACCAAGGATGAACTGTTGGCATTATGGGTATTGCTTTACTTTGCTGAAGCTATCGGTATTCCTTCTCTACATATCTTTGGAGACTCTTATGTGGTGATCAATTGGGATAAAAACAAAGCATCCCTTTCTACTTTAGACTTGGATTATTGGTGTGACAATATTACATTGTTGAAAAACTCTTTCCTCACACTGGACTTTCAGCATGTATATAGAGAGCACAACATGAGGGAAGATGTCATATCCAAGGAGGCTCTCTCCTTGGCCTCAAGCCACCTTTCCTTCATAGAATGCTATGAAGAGGATATTATTGGGGGAGGCAAACTACAACTCTTTTAGAGCTTATGATCATGAGCTTGTCTCCTTTTTTCTTCAATTGTTTTGATGGAGCTCGGACTCCTTTAATGGGCACTATGATTCTATTTGGAAGTGCACCTATAATTGACTTAGTCATCCCCAGAGAGCCTCCTGGGATAAGAGGTCTGGATTCATCTTGTGCTCTCTATTGTCGTGTTTGATGTTCATGGAGGAAAGTAGTCTTGTTTTTAGCGCACCTATATCTTGGTGACAACATTGGTCTGATCCAGATCTCTATATGACCCATATTGTATCAATGGTTGGGTTGATTGTGGACTATTCAGGTCTTAGAATGTGTACTGTTTTGTTTGTTTTCCAGCTGGATATGTAACCATTTCCTTTTATTCTATATGAATATCAAGGATTAGTTTTTTTCTTCTGAAAAAAAAGATAAACATTTATTCATATATTATATTATATGAATAATATACATTTAAATGTTTATCTTTTATATTTACATTTATATGTTTAAATGTTTTTGTGTAGTTTCCATGGAGTTAGGATGGGACCTATGTTTCGTGTTTTCATTCATCTATAACTAGTTTCATAAGAGTTATTTTGTGAAAATTAAAATGACTAAAATTAAATAAAAGGAAGTTGAACATTATGTTATCAAATTTTTCATTTTCTTTTTTAGTTAGACTTGATTTATAAGATTTTTGCATAAATTTAACTCTATAGTAAATCTTAACAACATGGAAATAGAAAAATAGATTATGCATAAAATCATCTCTTCAAAATAGATATTTTAAGCATTTAAATCATTCTGCATAATATTAATCTGAATATCTGACTTGAATCATTTCACTAACTACTGGTAGAATAGATGTAACTTTCGGTTGCAATGGGTCCCTTAGAAAACCAAAAATTGATGTTTCCACCCAGCCGACCAGTAGATATCTTGTTGGCCCTACGAAATCGACGTATTTCCTAGCCCCCAAGCCCACAAACCGAAAATCCCTAAGGAATTCTCCCTCTGTTCCAAACTTCTTTCCCTTTTAGTACAACACCACCATTTCCTTCTAGTTTCTCACAAGAAAATCCAACCCCTTCTCCTTCCATCTCACTTCCCTATATACATTTTTCTCCCTCCCCCCAAAACCTTTCGACTTACTCCACCACCTTTCACCCACTTTCCCAGAACCCAAAATCGTTCAATCCTATCCTAGTGTATTAATGCTAGTTATAATATAATATTATATTTCCATACTTATTGCCTCAAGTATATTCATGTCATAATGGTAAATTAATTGTGCTTTAAATGGTGATTGTACCCTTATTTATTATTTTAGGAAATATCACCAAAGGGTATTCTATTCGAGACCTAGTTTAATAATTGTTAGTATTCGTCACCGTTTTGTATTAAGTAGGGTTGAAATAAAATAATATTTTCTAGTTGACTTTTATTTTAAATTGCATGGAATATGTCTTAATGGTTTACCAAAATAAATCTTATCGACAGAACAACTTATCTTGACATTGAAGTCCAAGAGTCATATCAATTAAATAAATAACATTTTAAAAACTGTTCCATCACATCCACTAATTTAGACCATTATTATAATATTCCTTCAAATTTTGACATGGAAAAGACTCACCTACTAATAATTTATTAATCAATCCTTTTATTTTTATTTTTTTGTTTATCATACTTGTTAAGACAAGACTATTAATATTATTCAATAATATTATTCAATAATATTGATTTAAGTAAAATAATAGTTAAATAATAATTAAAGAGTAATGGATGGTCAACCAATAACAACTTTTTTTATATAATTTGTTTATCACAAGAGTATCCTAACACCGACACAATACCCTTGTTCTTGTAAACAAAGCACCTTTGAGGGATTAACAATCTTACTAAAGAATTAAAAGGTACCATTATATTATTTACAACAATTTATAATGAACGACACTTAAGCAATTACCCATTACAATGTTCACATGTGCTTAATAACTTAAATGCTAATTATTTTTATTAGATCATTACACAATCAACTTAGTTATTCACAATAGCTTATACAATTATTTAACATGACAACTAATTGTATATCGCTACTGGCATACATGTGCAAAGTGTGCATGTGTGGCCTGTGTATGAACAGGTCCGATATGTACTATAAACAAACATCATCTTTCATATGTATACCTACTAACTACTACTAATAATCTTCCAGGCAGGTATACAATCATACATGTAACATAACTACTTTAGCATCATTAGTTATTGTAACAATTACCCGATTGAGATTTCCTATCCTTATCTTTATTTTCTTATTAACTTAACCAATCAATACAAGGAATGCTACCTACTACCACTAACTCGGTATCAAGTAATACCCAACCCTTAATAGTACTAACTAACACATCCTCCCATCCTAACCTATGTATGCATCCTCCCTATCCTTCCTCTGCTAGTGTAGAAGTGGATGTTGGCTTCACCTATCTAACCACATAGGAACCTGTGAGTAATAGCATTGGCTAAACAGCGGACCTAGCCTCTCCTAGCAAGTATCCAACCATCATCATCACAATGACATGGGGAGCGTGTCTCAACATGAACCTTCCACGACCTCGGTTATCAAAGAAACATAGGGTGGGAAATACATCTGTTCCTCTCAACATATTGGGTATATACCCTTATTATCAGATACTCTGTTGCTATAGAGATCATTGGTATGTGTCATTGTATCATCACTTTTGCTTACTAAGGTTTACGGTATAGCAAGTTCTTATACCATATATCATATCAAGTACTCGGCTTTCACATAGCTCCTATGTCATGTGGGTTAGTACTTGTAACTATACATTTATAACATATATTTCCATTCGATCATCATCCGATCCACAATGTCCACATCATTTCATTTCATCACATCAAATCATTACAATTGATCACATCATAGGTTGGTATCCATGTACCACATCATATATATCACATTTCATCAATGAGGACAATTAAACATACACTGTCAGTATGAAAGAAATGAATCTCATGATAACTACAACAACATAATCGCATAAGATAATAACATCCTAAGAATAATAACATCCTAATCATCATAATCGTGGTATCGGCATAAGAATGGTAACATCATAAACATAGCAACAACATATAATCAGGCAGCAACAACATATAATCATATCTAATGTACCAAAGTATAGTTTACTCACTCTAGATGAGTCCAACAAATAATAAGCAGATAAAGTACAGTAGGTCTAGTCAAAATATGAAGTGTTGCATTTTAATTGAAAAGACAAGTCAAAATTATAAATATTTTCAAATTAATATCTAAGAACTTGTTCCATGCACAATAATGCACAATAGTCACTCTACGAACAATAATGCAGAATATATCTAAGAACTTGTTCCATCATAAAATTTCTTCCAAGAATTCCCTATGAATTCTTCCACCTCTCAACAAACTCAACCTCTTCAAGGAAACCATGAAGTGTCTACATCACATAGTGATCATTTAGAAACATGTTATCAAATGTTCCTAAGCATAGGAACATTTTGTGTAGAAAATTTGTGTGCTATTCTCATGGGTTTTGATCATATTCAAGATGATGATGATGATGATGATAACAACAACAACAACAATAATAAAATATAAATTGGTAATAATTATTAAGAAACCCAAGGAGGGATTGTATGCGACATAATTAAATTAACAGTAGGTTTTAGTGTAAGATTTGATGACTAAAGAACCTATGATGACCCAAGATTCTAATTGGTGGTCAATAAAATAATGTGTAGTATGATATAATTGGTATTGCAAAGAGAGAGAAATTATGTTATGAATTTCCATATATCGTGAGTGGCCATAACTTCGGGACAAATTTTCTTGAAGGGTGGGTATGTGTAATGCCCCACATTTGGCATTATGTGGCTAGTACTATATTATCATTTATCCTAATGTTTATTTTTCTTACTTTTTGTTTTGATGAGCTAATGAGACACTTGATTTGTGGACATATGGACATGTTTATGTATTGTGGGATATTATTTTATGATTAAAGATATTTGTGATGATGATACATATGTGAGTTCATTAAACATGCAAACTAAGAAGTGGAAATTTTGGTACATGGGTACCAACTCAAAACTCTGTTGTGAATGTATAATAAATGTGAGGCATGGTATAAATAAGAATACATTTCTTATCATAACCTCAATACACATGTATTGATATTTGAAAACTATTTTATACCTACATGGATACTTGTTGAAAATAACCTATAGGGTGATGAACTATGTATAACTAAATTATTTTTGTGATGTGGTAAACTGGATGTCGTAGACATCATGAAGATAATGTGTATTATATTTTTTCTTATGATTTCAAATGCTATTATGATTTGTGGGTAAGTGTGGTTTTGACAAGATGCACAACTTTTATATAATGGTTGTTCGATGACGTTGCTGTAAGAACAATAATTCCACAACCCTAGTTATATAAGGAAAGGTGGAAGAATTTTCCACCGTGTATCCTCTGAAAAATAGAGTCGTGGGAGGGTTGTGTGGAGGCACACTCCCCAAGTTGTGTGATGATGATTGCCAGTTGATTGGTGGGGAGGCTTGGTCGATATAGTTGACACTTCAACTTACACTTATGGGTTTTATATTGGGTTAGGTAAATATAGTTGACACTCTAGCATATTCCATCAGAGGAAAGGATAGGATGTGGAAGATGGAAGTAGGTCAGGGAAAATGGATGATTTATAGAAAATTAGAAAGATGTTGTGAGTTAGTTATATAAAAACATGGTTTCCTTTGTGTTCTAAAAGGTCTTGCTTTAATCATGTGTGAGGATATGATTATGTTATGTTGTTTGCATTGAATTATTGTAAACAAGTGTGATTTGTTGAAATTTCTTCCCTCTTCGACCCATGTTTGTACCTTCCATCGCACGCAATAAAGCCCAAGGAATCGTCTTGATAAAGAAAGGATCAATCAAAAGCACTTATGATTCAAATGCAGTCTCACCTGGGATATCTCTTATGGATAAATGTCAAAACCGGGTTTTCATAGTTGGGTGGGCGTTTCTTCTCTTTTGGCACCTTACCAACTCGCTTGAGTGAAGCTGGTGGGTGTAGTGCATAATATTACTATGCGTAGATAAGACACTACGTAACCTATCCGTCATAGTGATTGTAACAACAATTCATGCTTAACACACAAGATATATTATCAATCATGTGACTCGTGCATTAATAAACTCATTCATAAGAAAATACATAAACACTTAATCAGAAGACACGTTTTTGTGACTTAAGCATATTCAACATATAAATTCACATAAATTCATATACATTCATGTGATATAAACACATTCATCATCTACTCAATGACATGGTATTTAACATGGAAACCCATCTGGGAAAAACCACAAAGGATCTCTTCATCTAGAATGACTATAAGGTTTGTCGTTACACCAAAACCTGCAAATATTCATGAACATAGTGAAACCAAGAACAAGGTCCTATTATTAGTAATGGTGGTTAGTCCACATTTTTATATTCCCAGAGGTGTGATGATTATACCATGCAGTTGTACTAATATTCCAATAGCCCCCCTTTGGCATAGCTCAGGGGAATTGAACCTGAGACCTAGGCTTTAATACCAAGTAAGGTTTGTCGTTACACCAAAACCTACAGATATTGATGAAAATATGAAACCAAACACAAGGCCCTATTATCAGGAGTGGCAGTTAGTCTATATTTTTATATTCCCAGAGGTGCGACGGTTATACCATTTGATTGTACTGATATTCCAACAATGATAAATATATGGCACCTTGGGTTTGTGCACTTAGTTGCAGAATATTTCTAGATATTCTTCTCTCTACCTATACATGTTTCCCTTTCCTTTCATGCTCTCTGGTATTCTGTCTCTGAATCTTCCCCTACTTGACTCTATTGTTGATCCGCACACAACATGGATCAACTTGGCCTTCTCTACACTTCTGCACACTCAGCTGCAGACTCTTCAACTCTTCAGAGAACAACTAACGGACTCTCTATTGTACACAACTAACTAAAACAACATCAACAATTGATAAGTACGCAACCCATCGAACCCAAAGTAACCCACACACATCCTAGGCTCTTCCTTCTTATAGAATCTTACATGTCGTTATTAACCGAATTCATTCATTTAGTTAACAAGCTATCATTCCTATTCTAGTGAAATTTTTTAGTAGGAAATAACGACCGAGATTACAAAGATTCTTTTATTCCTTACAACACATGTGACTTCCACCGATTATATCCAACCTCGTAGCCATGATAATCCTTAAACTAATGTTTTTAGTTGTTGTACCGCTGCACATCTTCTCTATCATGGTTCCTTCTACCGCAGATGATCTTGTCGCAACCTTTCCTCCTATTGCAACTTCTCTTATGTCGCTACTTCTCTTCTATTGCAGCTTCTCTTCCTTCCTGCAAACAGACTCTTTACCTTCTTGGGAAAAAAATTTCCTATATTATCCTAGGGCCAACAGACCCCCAACACTCCCCGTTAGCTCATCCCAAGCCACGCAAAGATATTAAGCAACTTTTGCACCCGTGGTGACTTTACTTTGAAAATATTCAAAGATTTTCATTACCGCTTATTTTTCTCATCGCACATCTTCTTCTTCCTTCTGCAAGTTTTTCACAAGGTCGAAATTCAGCTGTTCCATTTTTATGAGCCCTGCAACCTCTACTGCTTGTCGCACCCTCTGATGTATAGGCTTAATAATGCCTGTAACCCTTTCTTCTTTAGGACGTAACTCTGTGACTTTATCTATCCTTTGCTACTATTGTGTGCGCAACATCATAGCTTGTTGTTGCAGCTTCTTCATTTATGTTTCCTTATCCATTTTCTCTGCTAAGGGTAAAATTTGCATCTCATTCTTCAGCTAAGTTACTCTTATCTCAGTTATGCCCAGCTCCTTTGCGAGTTTCTAGAGACCGGCATCATCAAGGCTACCTGAGTCTGGGATACTTGGTTGACAACCTTAGTGCAAGATGACTCTGCTTCTTCGGTTCTCTTTGCAGCCTATTTCATTTCTTTTATTCTTTCTTCTATTATCTTTGGGGTATGCCTCGTTTGATTTGTGATTCTAGCTCTACGACCTTTTTACGAAGGTCTTCTGCTATCTCACCAAGTTGAATGACCTTGGCTTCTGGGCACATGTCCTTCATTATTCCTTTGTCAACAAATTTTGTACACGTAAGGGCTACAACATTGTTAAGCCTATGCATATTCTCCTCCCAAGTTTTGGTTTTCTGCTCAACTTCTTGTACTTCTTGTTTCATTTTATTGACACTTTTGTTTGATACCTTTGCCTGCTTAATCAAGGTGTCTTCTCTTAATTTCATCACCGTGACTATGACATTCTGCATTTCATAGACTTTAGATATCCGCATCTATGAAAAATCTATTGTATATGGCCTATAGTTTTGGCCACATCATTGAATTGTGGGGTTCCTAGATCAAGTACTTCTCTTAACACTTGTGTTTTGATTGGTGGAAACAAAATTGGTATCTCAGTTGGTTTCTCTTCTGAAGTGCTAGGTACATCCCGCGACCCATTTATCTGGGGTGTATAATCTACTACAATTTGGACCTCTTTAATAACTTTGCACAACACTTTCAGCAGATCAATAATAGTATCGGTGAGCTCTATCCGCTGCCCATCTATTTTCTTGAATATTTCTTGTGCAACTTATTTTAGCACTTCAGTCATACGTGTCAAATCATCATCATCAAGGCTGACAATATTTGTGGTTCTATCATCCTTCCTCTTCTTATGTCACACTACCATCTGCGTAGTTTCACCATGTTTTCTCTTCTCTATGACAATTGGAACTGCTAGAGTTGAGATTGAATTATTATGGGCAGGGTTGGGGTTTGGAGTTTATGTCCCTTGGGTCCCTCGCTCATCTCCACCATCTTGCGATGGTGGATTTTCCTATTCTAGGTATTCTGTTGCATCTAATTGGTCCTCCTGAATAGGAACACGCAATTCTTTCGGCCATTCTTCAACGATAGCCTCTATTTCTTCTTCAATAATCAAGAATTGTGTTGCCAACAATTGGTGTTGTGGATCTTGGAACGATTGTATCTTAACATAATGTGGGTTGATTTCAAACTTGATAATTTGGAGAAACCGATGAATGACACTGCTCATTAGTCTCACCTGCTTGCTCACCTGATATCGTAGGGCCTCTCCATGGAGGAAAAAATACACACTATTCTCTCTTTGTCTTTCCTTCTTGTTGGTGTTGAACCACATATTTTGGTATCGATATCCTCTATAGTTTATTGGAAAGTTTATACCTTGGTAGTTTGATTGTTCGACCCATGCGACAAATGAAATTAAAATCAACATCTAGGAATAGTTAAATGCATTACCTTTTTCCTATGACTCCACTGCATATACTAATATTTCATCCTCCGCACAGATTTTAGCTAGGGAAACCGCACCCGTAGTACACTAGGTTGATCTCATTTCGCACAACAACTTGTTAGCCAATATCTTTGTATAGAACCAAACAGTATGGCCATTAATCAAGGCAATGAGGAAACCTCTTTTATCCCTAACCAAATCATACTTGTCTTTCATATTGGTTGTCATCACAGTGTCCTGGTATTTCCTTAGATATGACGTTGGATCTATACATGCTAATGAAAAGCCTGTAATTATTGTGATGAGTTCAACATCGACATAGATTAGATTGTTGAGCCAGAGATAGCCACCATGAAAGGATACCAACAATTGTTTCACAAAGGTTTTTATTTTTGAGTTTCGACCGAAATGTGACATATAAAGTAATGACAATAGCCATTATTGTTATACTCCTCTTTCCAATTCCATTGGAACAAAGCACTTCGACGCATCTAGTGCATCCTAGGAAGTAAGCATGTAATTTTCCTTGTCTAAATATTTTTTCTTCCTCGTATCATGATCAGCAAGGACAACATTGAAGGTTCGACATAATGTCCTAAGACACCTTAACTCCTTTTAGCACTGTGGGTGCTACCAGCAGGTTCCGTGGCCTATTTCGGAATCTAACCCTTAGTGCATCAAAGCGTCTTAGTGCGACATAAGGTGGAAAAATGTGCCTAGTTTCTAATTCATCATCCTCCTCTTGTGATGGTGGTGTTGGTGGTGATGTTTCTTTTCCTTTCCTCTTCTTGTTTCCTGTGCACTTCCCCATGTGGTGCTAGATGGACTTGGTCAATTTGCATGCAATTTCAGGGTCTAACTGGAATTTGTTCAGTATCTTGAACAACCTGGGCCTACGGTGGGATATATCCAGCATTGTCTTCCATGATCAACATGGGTGATGCGATGCCATATTCAACAACTATAGTTGTGCTTGAAATTGAAATGGCCATACTCTAAACAATTCGATTCGACTCTTGGAATTGCAAACAACACTTTCTCTTTTCACATAAAAACAAAATGAAAATGAAACATGGATGGGAAGTTCGATAGCATGTACTCGCTCTCTTTGGCCATTCTTCACACTCACGAGCAATCAATGGAAAGGTATCTGTCATTTCAATCACATGGGATCATCGTCCAAAGAATTAAGGAAATTTCTATGTATGTCGTCATTTACCTATCACATCAAGTGGTAGTTATTTCCATAAATATGGACATGACCACAAAGCATGCCACAATTTTTTTTTGGGATTTTCAAATTAATGACGTTTAGTTGTCACTTCCATGATTCCCATGGTTCTTGTGACAGATTCTCTCTCTCTCTCTCTCTCACCTGCAGCCTTTTTGCGACAGAGTAAGTATCTACACTCTTTTGTTTCTAGCTGTGACGAACTTAGGGCCTACATAAATTTTCCTCTTACTGTGGAAGACTATCCATCTTTGATAAGCTTTACTTTCGCAACAGCAAATTCCCTGCAGTTTTTTAAGTTTTTCTCTCTTTCTTTCATTTCCTTTTCTTCTTTTTCTTTTCTTTTTCTTTTTCCTCTTATTCTTTTCTTTTTATTTTTCTTTCTTGTCTCTTTTTTTAATGCGAATGAGTCACAGCTATCATGATATGGCTTCAACCGAATTCCATTTATCAGTCCTCTGACTGGTGTTCCATCTAGCTTTTGTAGTTGCACCACACCTCCACTAGTGATATCAGATACAATGTACAAGCCAAGCCAATGCGTCTATAACCTACCAGGATGGTTAAAAAAATTGCTATCATACAGAAGAATAAGTCCTCTAACCTAAAACTATTTATTCTTAATGTGCCAATCATGCAATACCTTATGTCTTTCTTTTTCAATGTTTTGGTGATATCGTCCAACAAAATGTTCTTCTTACATGTGTACAACTTGCAACAATATTTCCTCAATAACATCAACATTTTTCATCTTTGTGATCGCAACAATTCTTAGACTTGGTACAATATACTCCTTCAGTATCACAACTTCATGTCCATAAACTAAGCAAAATGGAGTGTGTCCTGTCAATTTTTTACAAGCCATGCAATATGCCCATAATACCGTGGAAATTTTCTGATCCTATTCATATCTTTATGCATTACAAATCTTTGTCAATGCATTCTCAACAATATTCATAAATTCTTCGACAACTCCATTCTCTTGAGGGTAATATGGTGTTTTCTTTCTATGTTGAATTTGGAATTCCTCCGTCATTTCTTCAATCAACTGGTTGATAAAGTGTGTACCTTGATCGCTTATTTAAATATTTGGGCATACAAATATTGCCACGACATTTTCAAACATAAACTTCATAGTAGTCGCAGCAGTACAATCCTTTGTTGGCGTTGCCTCATCCCATCTTGAGAGGTAGTCAGTCGCAGTGATAATATAGTGCAGACTTGTGCGCTTCCCTATGGGACTAATATAACCCACAAAATCAATGACCCATTTATCAAATTCCTACAATGTTACTTGAGGTACCAATGGCATTTAATCCTGTCATGATGGTTTTCTAGTTATTTGGAAGATATCACATCTGCGACAATAATCACGAGCATCTACATGCGTGTTGGTCCACCATAATCCTGTTTGAAAAATCTTGTGCATCGTAGATTTTCCAGCGCAATGGCCTCCTGAAACACCATCATCAGCCTCATTTAATATCAATGGTCGCTCATTTTTTAGGACACAACGACGAACAATGTCATCAGGACCCATCTTATACAATTTTCCTATGATTAACGGGAAGTCCACAACCCTCATGACTAACTATTTATTTTGCGTAGTGGTAAATTATACTGGTGCATAAACCGTACTAAAAAATTGTATGATATCTCTATACTGATCATCGAACATGGTTATCACCAATAGTTGTGCATCATGGAGGCTATCATCTAGGATATGAGGTTCTTCGCCACTTTCAATCCTTGAAAGATGTTCTAGTCCCAAGTTTAATCGATCGGGTTTAACAATTAGTTCAAAATCAAATTCTTGGAAGAGGAGAAGCCACTAGAAAATATTCCCCCGCAACACTGGATTATTAACCAAGTATTTCAATGCAAAATTATCTGTGTACATTTTAAAATGTCCACCTAATAACTAGTGTCTAAATTTCTGTAGAGTATATACCATCACAAACCCTTCTCTTTTTGTTGTGGTATAATCCTTCTCTGTTGTAGATAATTTCCTACTCGTGAAATTTATAGGATGGTCAATCGACCCTTTTCCAGGATGCATTAGTACCATGCCTAGTGCGATGGATGACAAGTCGACATGTACATGGAATTATTTATGCCAGTCTAGAAATACAAGTATGGGCATTGTAACCATCTTGTTCTTCAACTTGTCCATAATTTCTTGGAATCTTTCTATCCATTGGAACTTAATATATTTCTTTAGTAACTTTTCCATCGGAGCAGTCACCTTCGCATATCCTTTGATAAAATTTATGTCGTATCTTGTGTATCCCAATGTTGAACGTAATTTTTTAATTGTAGTCGGTAGTGGTAGGTCAAGGATTATCACATTTTTAGCAAGATCGACCAACATTCCATCATGACAGACCACATGGCCCAACAAAATTCCAAATGGAGCACAAAAGATGCATTTCTTCAAATTCAATGAAATTTGATATTGGAGAAAACATTATAGCATCAATCTAAGGCTCTCAACATGGTTCTTAATGATCCCAAATACTGTCTAATCATCGAAGTAGACTTCCATAAATTTGTGAATAAAATATTTAAAGTCCAAAGGGCATTACCGTATATTGGAAAAATCTCCACTCCATCACAAAGGTGGTCTTGTGCCGATATTCACTTGCGATGTGAATCTGATGGTAGCCATAGAAACCATTAGTAAAGGAATAAATCTCCTAACCCCCGACACCTTCCAATACCTCATATACAAAAGGAGTTGGAAATGGGTCATGCAAATAGGCATCATTCATTTTCCTCAAGTTGACGCAAATTCTTTTACTTCAGTTGTAGCCTTTTTTTTCTTGTATTACTGTCGAGTTGATCCATTCTGATTCTTTGACATGCTCTATAATTCCTGTGTCTATCATTCAGTCCAACTCTAATTTAAAGTTCTTTTTGTACCATGGATTCAGTCAGTATGGTCGTTGTTTGGACGGTTTTGCATTGGGCCTCAAAGGTATTTTCATCTCTCCCAGATCTCCAACGATCCCTTTCATTTCCGAAAATTTTGTAGGAAACGGATCCTAGAACTCATGCAATAAGTTTGCGATTTTTCCTACAGTCTCATCATCCTAATAACCTTCGATATTGGAGAAATTTGGCTTTTTTGGTGAGCCAATATTAACTTTCTTAATTTTGAGTGGATTCATGAATTAGTCGCTATAAATACCAAGTCCTTCCATAGCACACATACCTTTAGATTCTGGAATATTTACGTCAAGTGGGTCATCATCATCAAGTTCCCCTATCACGTTGTAACATTCCATCCAATGGTGGATCGTCGTGCTATCCTGATTGAAATTCATCATCGCGACATGGATATCTTTGAATATGTTCACTTTCTTTACTTATAATGCAGCATCAATGGAAGGGTGGTCATCCACGAACTTGAAGGTATGTGTGAAGTTGGTAACTAACTCCTCCCATTCTAGAGTTCCTCATCACAACTCAACTGATATATACCAATCCCTTGGTATTGTGTTTAGTGTATGTATGAACTGATGAACCCATTCTTTCCGCGTATATGCATGCCATGTTGTATGGCAATACTCAATCTGGTCGACAGGATCCATGAGTCTCGTATACTTGTAACCAATATAACTAATATATTCTCCAAATATGATCTCCAATAGTATTTTTCATTTATCCATTTAGAGATAGATTGTTTATGTGTACCCCACCATCTGGCAAATGTAGTCTTCAACACAAATTCTAAGGCAGACAATCGATGTGATTCTATAACATTTGCTTCAAATTCTGAGAGAAAAGGCACAATATTAGGTAAACCTTCATATGTAGGTAGGTCACTTGCCTCAACTCCTACCCATCGCACAGACCTTGTGATTCTTGTGCATTTCCTCATAGATACTTTGTGTATCTGATTCTGCCAATTTTCTAATTCTTCACCTGAATCAGATGTATATGAGCTAACACTCCGTCAACTCAACTTTCCATCAGTTGTTGGATTTATATAATCATCTCATGTAGATGTGATATTATAAATATGGCCAAGATAGTCATCTTTTCCTTCACTGTGCGTTGGTTCTACATATCTTTGTCCTTCTAGTGGATCAATTAGCACAACCACCCGCATCTTTGAATATTCAAATGATAAGATTCTTCTTTTAAAATTTATGATGGTTTGGTTTTCTATCGCCTAGTCTTCCCCAAAAGTGTAGGATATGGGTTTCTATCATCGAAAATGTCTATCACTTCAAAATCTGCATATGTTCTCAAGCCCTCTATTTCAATGGGTACCTAACTCAGTCGACCAATAGGTAGGAGCTTCGACTAATTTTCTAGATTGAGATGAATGGGAGACTAATCAAGTCGCAGTTTTCCCATGCTTTCCCATGTCTGTATTGTCAAAATATTGACATCAAATCCCAGGTCTAAAATTATATAATCCATATCAAATCACCTATTTGTGCAGTCATTCTTATCTCGCAACCAATTTTTTTTTCCCACATGGTGAAGTCTTATGTCTGGTCACAACTCATCCTGAGTTTCTTCTACTGGAGCTATCAATTATACGACATCATATTTATCGTAGATCAACAATAAGTAACTTCTAAAAAATTCTTTAAGTTTACTAACCTTTGTGGTCGATTTTTTTTTTAATTAGTTGCTTGAATCTTTCAGGCATCTCCCTTACTTGTCCTCTTGGTAATGTGGGAGCATACATCAATGCTTGATTCCTATCGACGAATTTTGGTCGAGCGTCTAAGAATATTTCATTTTCACTCTGGATGCCGAACAATACTCTCTTTTGTTCTTACGATCACACATGTGATTGTTCATGCTATGAATTTTGGTCTGCTCCAATCACAGCACCTCCTATTGTTATGACAACAATTTTTGCTTCTCTCGACTCAGTAGAAATCATCTGGATTTTTTGGTTATGATTCGGGTTATGATTCTGTGTGGGAAATAGATTTATCGTATTCTTGACATGACACTTAGCAATTAATTGAGGGCAGTCCTCAATGGTATGGTCAATAGCTTTACAATACGAACATGCCTTTGCAAGACTCGCACAATCTCAAACGAAATGTCCTAGTTATACACAATTCTAGCATATCATTTGGCCTCTTCCATGACCAAATCATGCTCCTCCTTGTTGTTGTCACGACAATGAAACCATTTGTTAGCATTTCTTCCCTCTTCGACCCAGGTTCATACCTTTCTTCACGCAAAAAAAAAACCCAAGATATCGGTCCGACATAGCAAGGATAAGTCGAAAACACCTACAATGCAGATGAAATCTCACTCGAGATATATCTTATGGGTAATTGCCAGAACCAGGTTTCCCTAGTTGGTTGGGGGTTTTTTCTCTTTTGGCACCTTACCAACTTGCTTGACCGAAGCCAGTGGGTGTAGTAAGTAATATTACTATGCGAGGATAAGACATTAATTAACCTATATGTCACAATGATTGTAACAACAATACATGCTTAACACACAAGATATCTTATCAATCGTGTGACTCATGCACCAGAAAACTCATTCATAAGAAGATACATAAACACTTAATCAGAAGACATGTGTTTGCGACTTAATCATATTCAACATATACATTCAGATAAATTCATATACATTCATTGTAACATCCCCGACCCTCTGACCGGTGAAGAGGACGCTATCGATGCTGCTATCTACCCAGGAAACTAGTCCGATGGACATACACATGATAAAAATTGAAATGCTTTGAACTAAAACATGCATACATTATCACCATACAACGGAAGCAAAACCATACATTCAAGCATTGAGCATGTTCATTGTAATTCATTATCAAATGTAATTGCAAGGATTTAAACACAAGAATACTTATCCTATAAAGAATAATGCCCCGCAACCAGTTATTTCATTGCAACGTTCCACCCAACCATAGGCTAGTGTGCTCCTTAATCTCTCAGCAACACTTCCACCCCCAAGTTGGGCATGATTGCCACAACGAATAAGGAAACTAAGCAGGCCGACACATAGCCAAAGGTATGTCAAAACTCAGTCAAGCCAACACGGTTGGGTTTATCAGACCAAGAGTACACAACAACACATAACCAAGCCAACAAGTTGGGTTTATCAGGTTATCAAGAGATGGAAGCATTGTCTGATAATCTAGTGGACTCACTGAAGAGCTAAGGATGCCTATAGCAGAAATAGCTTGACTCCTAAGACATCCACACACACCCATCACAAGGAATCATTCCCTTCTCTGTTGCACAGTCCCTCGGGACATGACTTCCCTTTCAGTGTTATTCAGGGGGTGTAGAGAAGAGAGCCACCCCTCTAGTTTTGTCTATGAGGCTGCTACAAAATAATAGGCTTGTCAAGTGGACTCCTTTCCACTCCTACACGGTCCAAAGACCAATATCCTATGCACACACAACAAAACAACCAACCAACAATTCACAACTCTAGGTTTTAAAGGAAAACATCACAGAACAAAACCGGAATGGAATTTTGGGTAATACATAGCTCAGACTGAGCAGTTCGATTTCAAAGTCGTTCTTTGCCCTGTTGTGGCCAAAACGACTCAACAAGAACCCACAACAACCCAAAATTTGTGGGGAAACTAGTAGCGATTTCTTAGCTACGTGAGGAAGAGAATGAAACTTGCGTGAAGGTGAATTCACATTCCCAGAACCATAAGGTGAAGAGAGATACACACACAAAAATTATGAGGGTAAGGCAACTCTCCCATTTCTCTGTGTGAGGAAAATCCCAAAACCTATGCATGAGGAGAGAAAACAACCGTCTCTGCATGAGAAAGGGAAAAATGGAAGAATGGGGTCTCTTCTTCTCCTGCCCATGTGAGGAGGAACGGCTCCCTGGTGGAGTGTGCATGTGGACAAGTACTGACAGTCCTGCCACACACCACTTCCCATGCAAAACATTTTTCCCAGCCAATAACTGCCCCCAACTAACTCCAGAGAATTTAATTTGGTAGTTGACTAAATCATGGGTTCTCCTATTAACATCTGGCTTTTCCCTATTGGCCCCAAAGGTTAAATAATTCCCCCTCCTTATCCTTAGGAAAATCATGCCCTTTTCATTATGGTTGCATTGACATAAATGGTTGTGGGTATTTTTAATTAAAATGCATGTTTACATGATGCCAAAATTAATATGTGTTGGATAGCACGATATTCCATCAATAATGATTTTAATCACCGTAACATAAAATAATTAAATCGATGGTGGGGATTTTTCCTTTAGCTCCACACCACTATTAATTACAATACATACATCATATACATTTTAATGCAAATGGGGTCAAAACCGGGGTGTTACATTCCCCTCCCCCTTCAACAACACTATCCTTAGTGCTTTACAAAGTTGAACAAAATGCTACACTAGTACCTCCTCAGTGCTCCGCGGAATTGAACAAAAATGGATGTGCCAATTGCATGGAATCCTCTAGCTCCCACGTAGCCTCTTCAGGACTGTAGTGCTCCCATTGCACCTTTACCTACCCTATGGCTCGGTTCCGGAGCATTGTGGCCTTCTGGTTGAGGTTGTGCATTGACTTGATTTGGAAGTCTCTCTCGAGTTCCACTTGAATCACATCCCAATTTATCACATGGTTAGGATCATGTACATATTTCTTAAGCAAAGAAACATGAAAAAAATTATGAGCTCTAGTGCTAGCAGGAAATGCAAGTCTATATGCAACTGGACCTATTCTTTCAAGCACTTCAAACAGCCCATAATATCTTGGTGACAGCTTGGCACAACTCCCAAGCTTCAAGGAACTCTTCTTTTCCCTCACTCCGAGGTAAACACGATCCCCAACACTGAACTCTTTATTCACCCTATACTTATCTGCATAGCTTTTATGTTTGTCCTAGGCTGCTTTCAGACTCTTCCTGATCTTTACAACCTCTTGCTCCATCTCCTTAAGCAATTCTGGACCAAGCACAACCTTGTTCACTAGATTATCCCAAGTCACTGGTGTCCTACACCTTATTCCATATAAAGCTTCATACGGACTCATCCCCAAGGATTCCTGATGCCCATTGTTATAAGCAAACTCTACCAAGTGTAGATAATCTTCCCAATTAGTTGGTTTATCCATCACATACATGCAAAGCATGTCTTCAAGAAATTGATTAACTCTCTCTGTTTGCCCATCAGTTTGAGGATGGTATGCAGTGCTGAAGTTCAAATTTGAATCCAAATATGCAAACAACCACTTACAAAAATTGGAAGTGAACTTGACATCTTTGTTAGAGACTATTGCCTTAGGCAATCCATGCAATTTGAAAATCTCCTTCATGAAGATGTTTGCAATGTCATCAGTCTTATGTGTAGAATTCACTGGTATAAAATGTGTTGCTTTTGTCAACTTGTCCACCACAACCATGATGGAATCATGTTGTCTCCAAGTCATTGGAAATCTTGTAATAAAATCCATGGAAATAACTTCCCATTTCCATTATGGAACTGGAAAAGATTGCAACAAACTTGCTGGCTGTTGATGATCAACCTTCACCTGCAAACATTTCATGCACCTCGAAATATATTCAGCCATGTCCTTTTTCATTCCTGGCCAAAAGTATTGCTTTCTAGCTGTAGCAATTGTCTTCTGATATCCTAGGTGACCAGAATATGGAGCTTGATGGATCTCATCCATAATGACTCTTCTCAACTCTACTACATTTGGAATATAAATTCTTCCTTTATAAGTAATAAGTCCATATTCTTCCAATTTATACTCCTCATACCTCATCTCAAGACTTTGCTACTGCAATTTGTCTTTTACCTGCACATAAATTTCATCTTCACTAGTATGACTAACAATCTGATTTCACAAATCTGATTAGCAAATACTAAGAGATGCCACATGCATTTCCTGCACCTTCCTGATGAGTGCATCAACTACCTTATTCTCTTTTCCCTTTATGTGATTTATTTCAAAATCAAACTCACATAAAAAATCCAACCATCTCGCTTGCCTATCATTTAGAGTAGGCTGATCAAATAAATACTTCAGACCACAATGGTTTGTCCTTAGCTCAAATATTCTTCCCATCAAGCGATGCCTCCACATCTTGAGAGCATGTACTATGGCTGTAAGTTCTAGATCATGAGTGGCATAGTTATTCTCATGCTCCTTTAGCTTTCTTGACTCATAACATATCACGTGGTTGTCTTGCATAAGGACTCCTCCAAGCCCTTGTCTGTATGCATCAGTACATAGCAAAAATCTTTCTTTGGATCTGCAACTTTCAATACTGGTGCATTGGCGAGAAGATTCTTCAACTGCTGGAAGCTTTCTTCACACCTCAATGTCCATTCAAACTTTATCCTCTTCTTTTGCAAAGAAGTGATGGCATGTGCAACTTTGGAGAATCCTTCAATGAATCTCGGTAGTATCTTGCAAGTCCCATAAATATCTTACATTTGTCACATTTCTTGGAGCAGGCCAATTCATAATGGCTTCAATCTTTTTAGGGTCTACAGATATACCCTCTTTTGAGATAATGTGACCCAAATATTGAATTCTCTCTCTATAGAAGTCACACTTGCTCAACTTTGCATACAGCTGATGCTCCCTGAGCAATTACAATGTCAATCTCAAATGATCTTCATGCTCTTCCTCATTCTTAGAATAAATAAGAATGTCATCAAGGAAAACAATAACAAACTTGTCCAAATACCTATTGAAGACACTGTTCATAAGGCACATAAATGTAGCTGGTGCATTTGTGAGACCAAATGGTACCACTAAAAACTCATAATGTCCATACCTTGTTTTGAAGGCTGTCTTATGAATGGCTTCATCCTTGATTCTCACCTCATGGTAACCAAACCTCAAGTCAATCTTGGAAAATACCTTTTCTCCTCTCATTTGAACAAAGAGGTCATCAATCTTGGGCAATAGGTATTTGTTCTTCACAGTAACCTTGTTCAATTTTCTGTAATCAATACACAACCTGATGTACCATCTTTCTTCTTTACAAACAGAACTGGTGCTCCCCAAGGAGACATACTGGGCTTGATATACTTCTTCTCCAACAACTCTTGCAGTTGCATCTTCAACTCTAGCATCTCTAGTGTACTCATTCTTTAGGGTGTCTTGGACACTAGTGTTTCTTCTGGCACAAGTTCAATTGTGAAATAAATGTCCCTCTTTGGAGGAAGACTTGGAATCTCATTAGTAAACACGTCCCTGAATTCCTGCAACACATGAAAGTCCTCTAACCTAGGAGTTTCATTCTCTGTTGCCTCCAAAATATGAGCTGCATACAACTGGAAACCTTTCCTATAGAAATTCTTCAACTGCATGGCTGAAATCTTCCTCATAGAAATCACCTTTGGAATACCTCTTACCACTACTGGGTTCCCTTCTTCATCCATGCATTCGAAAGTATTATTGTAACAGTCAATCTTTACCCTGTGAGCTTCTAACCAATCCATTCCAATGAGAACATCATAGGAACCAAGTGGTAGAACATTCAGATCTACACAAGTGACCAATCCATTCATGACATATGGACATTTCTCTACCATTTCACTAACCTTTCTCTTAGTTCCAGTGGTTAGATGAACTAACCAAGATTTGCTATGCTTTAATTTCTTAAAAGCAAAACTCTCCACTACTCTAGGAGTAATGTAACTGTGAGTAGAAACAAGGTTAGTCAAAATAGAAATAGATTGCTCAATAATATTACCTGCAACTTCAACCACAGTTAACTGGTGATCTACCTGGCGGTCCTCCAGTGCTGCATAAATCCTAGGGATGACCCTTGCTACTTGACCCACTGTTTTTACTTCTTGAATGTTATAAGCTGGCCTTGCACTCTCATTCTTGAGTGGACAATTCCTGCGCATGTGGGGTCCTACACATTTCCAACATTGGAGTGGTCCCCTGTTCTATTGTCGCTCTTTAGGCCTTTCTCCCATCACTTTGGTTGGCTGCTTCTCAGCTTGTGACAGTTTCTTCTGCTGATTCCTGAAGTTAGAAGGTTTGAAACCTTTCTTCCTTTGGTCATACTTCTCATTCTTCTTGTCTTTCCATGTCTTATGGTAATCAGGGTTTCCTTTGATTTGCTCATATAAATACTTAGCTTTCCTTATTGCTTCTTCAAGAGTTCTAGGTTCATAAAACTCAATTCTGTCTTTGTAAGACTGAGGAAATCCACTTAGGAAACGTTGGATCTTCACTTTTTCATCTTTGATGTACCTCACATACCTTAACAATTCCAAGAACTTATTTCCATACTCTTCCATGGTCTGTTGTCCCAATCTCATCTCATGGAACTCCTTAATTTTGTCATCATAATACCTAACAGAGAGGTATTTCTGCTTGAAATACTTCTTGAATTGTTTCCACTTAAGTCTCCTTTCACCGATCCTCTTTACTTGCTTGAATTGCTCCCACCAAATGGATGCCCTTCCCTTCATATTGAATATGGCAACCCTTGCCTTCATGTTTCCCGAAGACTCCCGAACTTGGAAGTACTTATTTAGCCCAATAAGCCAAGCTTTAGCCTCTTGTCCAGTATTTACCTCATCGTCAAATGTAGGAGGTTTAGCCTTCTTAAATTCATCCCGAGAGCAATCCCTCTGGTGCCTCTTTCTCTTACCCTTGCGAGAAGAAGAGATCGAGTCCCCACTAGATTCTGTTGAGTCAGATGCTCTACTAGTATTCCTTCTTCTTCTTCTAGTACTGCTCTTACTGCCTTCTGGTTTTATTGTACCCTGTCCAGAGTCTATCTTTCTTTGCAAGTATGTCAAACTCTGCAACATACTAGTATTCAACTGATGCTGCTCTTCCTGGGATTTAATGAAGCTTCTCATGGTGGTTGCAGTATCTGGCGGTGTCTCTAGGAATCTCCTTCCATTAGACTCTATGTCATCATTTCCAACTTGGACATTTTTCCCCATGGCATCTCGTGCATGCTCGTAGGAGTCCTGAGCATCATATCCATCATGGGTTCTCATGGCCGAACCATAATCTACCTTACCGAACCGCACTACCTGGAATACTGCCCTTGAAGGCGACTATGATTCTGCAAAATGTGTTAGTAACACAACTATTAGCTACATATCATCTATACAAATCATAATTACTTACCTTCTCTTGGAAAAATCATACAATGACAACTTTGCCCAAAACACAGAATTTTCTTCCTCAAAGAACGACTGTCTCAGTGGGACGACGGGGCAGTCTGGAGCATAAGATCACTGCCATTTTTCATCTTTTTGGTCCTTGTAATTCCACTGAAAAACTTAGATTTTTCCATCTAATCAGATCCCTTCCCAACAAGTCATCCGATGTATCGGGTCACTTGTTGACAACTCTTCTGATGCCTTATCAAGTGAGTCCTCCTTTCTCTTCCAATGCCTTATCGGATCAATATTTCTTTGCCTTCTGATGCTTTGGCTTGATCTTTCTTTGCCTTCTGATGCTTCGGATCGATCTTTCTTTACCTTTCGATGCACATCTGGTCGATCTGCCTCTATCTTCCGATGCATATCGGGTCAATCTTTCGTTGTCTTCCGATGCACATCAGGTCGATCTTTCTTTGTCTTTCGATGCACATCGGGTCAATCTTCCTTTGTCTTTAAATGCACATCGGGAAACTTCTTCCGAGATTTCCTATACTTAGAAAAAAAATTGAATTTTTCCTATCTTCTTCCTCTTTCTGTCGCCATGTCAACTCCCTTCCGATGAGCCTTGCCGACACCTCGACTCCGCCTAGCTATGACCTTCGGCTCCCCCCAGCCGATACCTTCAGTTCTTTCAGCTCCTCCCAGCCGAGACCTTCATCTCCTCCCAACTGATACCGTCGGTTCCTTTGGCTCCTCCCAGCCAAGACCTTCGACTCCACCCAGCCGAGACACTCGGCAAAATTCAAAATTTGGAAATTTTCAAATTTTCTCTCTGCTTGGTTTCCTTGTTAGGTGGACTCGGCTCAAGTCATCCAACGTATCAGATGGAATTTCGCCTAATTCATCCGACGTATCAGATGGACTTCAGCCTAAGTCATCTGATATTTTCCATACTTAGAAAAATTTTCTAAACTTTTCTTGTCTTTCACATTTTTCCTCTGTTGGGAAAAGGGAAACCTTGCCTTGGGCACTGCTTTTCATGGCCCATTGAGGCCCATGCTACAACGAAGCTCTGATACCGCACTGTAACATCCCCGACCCTCTGACCGGTGAAGAGGACGCTACCGATGCTGCTATCTACCTGGGAAACTACCCCATGAACATACACATGATAAAAATTGAAATGCTTTGAACTAAAACATGCATACATTATTACCATACAGCGAAAGCAAAACCATACATTCAAGCATTGAGCATGTTCATTGTAATTCATTATCAAATGTAATTGCAGGGATTTAAACACAAGAATACTTATCTTATAAAGAAGAACACCTTGCAACTAGCTATGTCGCTACAACGTTCCACCCAACCATAGGCTAGTGTGCTCCTTAATCTCTCAGCAACACTGCCACCCCCGATCTGGGCATGATTCCCAAAAGCAGGCCGACACATAGCCAAAGGTATGTCAAAACTCAGCCAAGCCAACACGGTTGGGTTTATCAAACCAAGAGTACAAAAAAACACATAACCAAGCCAACAAGTTGGGTTTATCAGGTTATCAGGAGATGGAAGCACTGTCTGCTAAGCTAGTGGACTCACTGAAGAGCTAGGGATTTTTCCTTTAGCTCCACACCACAATTAATTACAATACATGCATCATATACATTTTAATGAAAATGGGGTCAAAACCAGGGTGTTACATTCATGTGATATAAACACATTCATCATTTACTCAATGACACAATCTTTAACGTGGAAACCTGTCCGAGAAAAACCATAAAGGCGCTCTTCATATGGCATGAGAAATATATGGAACCTTGGGTCTAAACACTTAGTTGTGGACTCTGTATAGATCTTCTTCTCTCTACCTATACAGACTTCTCTTTCCTTTCATGCTCTCTCATATTCTGTCTCCCAATATTCTCCTACTGGACTCTACTGTTGATCCGCACACAGTCTGGATCAACTTGACCTTCTCTACGCCTTTGTGCACTCAACTGCAGACACTTCACCTCTTCACAAAACAACTAACTGAGTCTCTATTGTACTCAACTAACTAAAACAATAACAACAACTGATAGGTAAGAAACCCACTGATGCAGAAGTAACCTGCACACAACTTGTGTTCTTCCTTTTTATAGACTCTTACATGTCGCTATCAACTGACTTCATTAGGTTAGCTAAGAGGATTTCATTCTTATTCTAGTGACATTTGTGAGTAGGCACTAACGACCCATATTACAAAGATTTTTTTATTCCTTACAGCACGTATGACTTCCATCGATTCTAGCCAACCTCGTACCCATGATCTTCCTTGAACTGTCGTTTTTAGTCATTGTATTGCTGAACATCTTCTATAGCATTGTTCCTTCTATCACGAATGACCTTGTCGCATCCTTTCCTCTTGTCGCAGCTTCCCTTCTATGGCAGCTCTCTTCCTTCCTGCGACCGCACTTTTTACCTCCTTGAGCAGAATTCTAACTAAATTATGCCTATCTTTTCATAGGGCCAACATGATTGTTAGATGTTGATATTTATATTTGTTATCTTGCATGCTTGTATGAGAATGAGAACATACATGAACTATGCATTAGAAAAAGGATTGTTTATAATTAGTACATGTGCATGTATGTATACATTAACTATGCATGGTTAGTATATATTTGTTATCTTGCATACTTGGATGAGAATGAGAACATACATGAACTCTGCATTAGAAGAATGATTGTTTATAATTAGTACACATGCATGTATGTATACACTAACTACGTACACCTACATTGTACATGTATACTTGTATGATTAATTGATTTATTAATTATTGAATGAATGGTCATTGATTGTAGGGAGTATATGGAGTACATATAAATATATGGTAGCATCAAATACCCTTCTCGACTTTCATTAATTGTTGATATGACAAATTAAATAGGTATGGTGGGGTCTAATAAATTTTGGGGAAAATGTCAGATTCATTTATAAGCTAGCATGGAAAGAAAAACTTTTTTATTTTATATTAATTTTTGTTTAATTCATTATTTTTATTTTAGATATTGTTCCTAAAATCTATAAGGGGTGGTTGAGGAGACTTGGGGTGATGTGCATGAGAATTTGATAAATAGAGAGAGTGACGAGGAGTTGGGAGAGTTCTTTTATTTTGGAGTTGTCAAGAGGTTGAGTTTGTTGAGAGGTGGAGGAATTCATGGAGGAATTCATGGAGGAATTCTTGGAAGAAATATTATCATGCAACACATTCTTAGATATTTTGTGCATTATTGTCCTTAGAGTCATGGGAATTAAAGGCCAGGAAACCAAAGGGTTTCTTGGAGTTTGGAGGATGTTTAGGATCCTAGTTGGAAGTGAGGTTAATTCCATTTTGGGTATCAAAGGAGGATGAAGGCTTCTAATACATTCTTGGACAAATTCAACATTCAAATATGTACATTTTAGTATGATAATGTTTAAATTCATGCTACACTTTGATTATTAGTTATTTCCATGGTTATAAACATGTTTATCATATTAGTTAGTGTATTTGTGATACTAAATTAAGGAAGTGAGGTCAAGAGGCCTTACACCACGAAATTTCAGCCGAATTTTCCAAAATTGGATACGCTAGAGAATATTTTTTCAATAAAGAACTGTTAACTACTATAAGCAACACTTTGAGGATCTTAGCCACAATTTTTTTTTAGTTAAAATTAACTTGCAACGTAGAGATAGAGATCTATGTAACTCTAATAAATACATAACTAAATCCATAAAAAACATTGCTTGGTTGGCGTTGCTATGCTAGGTTTTGATCCTTGGGTGATTTATGGTTAGATGCTTAGTTTTAATTGACATACACTTGAAACATCATAAATTATAAATGGGATATTTTTTAAGAACATATTTAAATTTATGAAACATTTTAGAATTCCAACAAATATTTCTTTTGGTTTTAATAGTTACTAATTTTTTCATTACTTTGTGAAAGCTAATTTTTCATTTCATATAGGTTTATTAAGTTTTAATTTCTCCTTTCTTTGAGGTTGGAAATAGTACCCTTGGTAGACATTGCCCAATGGAGTGACACATTTTTAGTACATGCCACCCAATGCGAATGTTTCCATTTTTATTTATTTTTATGTATAGGGACAAGGGAATTGGTAACTATGTAGAATCACTCCTGTGATATCTTAGGAACAAATCTCATGACTGCCACTATAACCCATTTTTCACACACAACTCTACTCGATTTTTCAATCACCTGGTTTGGTTTAAAATGGTCTAAAACCTCAGGGGCAAAGTTACATAGAGGAACTCTACCATCATACCCTTGGAACTTTTCCTCATGGAATTTTCGTCAGAACTCTGCTTGAAAATGCAGTCAAAAAATGTGCAAATCCTTGTGTTTTTAGCTCCCGTCATATATAAAGAAGTTGGCTAAAAACACAACGATTTTCACCTCCTTGTCGAAATCCAACAACTCAAGGAAGGAAGAGTTCTGATTGATATGGAACTCCGCTCGATTTTTCGAGCATTTGGTTTGGTATAAAATGGGTTAAAACCCCAGGGTAAAAGTTCCATAGAGAAACCCTGTCATCATACTCTTGGAATTCCGCCTCCCATAGACTTTTCGCTGGAGCTCTACCTGAAAATATAGACAAAAAAAGGTGCAAATCGTTGTGTTTTTATCTCCTGTCATATATAAAGAAGTTGGCTAAAAACACAACGATTTGCACCTCCTTGCTGGAATTCAACTACTCAAGGAATTATGCATAAACATAAAACCATATATAGATATGCATATATGCACACAAATTCATACACATAGTTATATTATAAAGAAATGATATAAAAAAGTAACAATTAGACAAAGTGATAGTTTTCAATTTTAACTACATATGGAGTTAAGAACTTCAATGCCAACATGGTTGATAATATCTATAATCTTATTATGTCCACGAGAGGGGGTATATATGTTTCAGGAAGGGTATATTAATCTATCAATATAAGAGCAAGATTTTTTTTGGGTATAGTTTGATATGTGATATATTAAACAAATTAAATGGAAATTTTGAAAACACATTTTTTTAGTTGTTAATTGGTGGCAGGTTGTTGAATTTCTTCTCAAGTTTCTCTTATTGGAGTCTGCGGCATAAGCATGAAAGCTTGGGAAGATAAATTTAAATATTGAAACATACATGATGCATGCTCCCAGACTTATCTACCCAAAATTCAACATTTACTTGATAGCTTTTCCACTTATCTTTTCCAAGCTCACGAGCCAAGCATGATGAGCATTCATGAATCCATTCAATGTTTTCATTCATGTCAAGGACAACCAGAATGCAACTCTGAATTATCATTTGTATGAGGCTAAAGTTAAATCACCTGAGGTCAGCTTTAATATTTGGTATGGTTTGAGTTGTACAAGTGTTATTGTCAATAAATGTTTCCATTTTGTTTTCTATATACATTTTCAAGGGTTTGGTAAATGGAATTTGAATTATGGATTTATAACTATATAATTGAGGCTTTTTTGTTGTGTTATTTTTACAATTTGCAGACTTGAAATAGAAGGTGGCTCTATCCGAATGTCCTGGAAAGGTAAGGCACCTTCGTTAAAAATAAAAATAAAAAAATTGCATGGTATCAATGGTTTTGTTAGCCAGGGGAAGTTTTTAATGGTTTTGTTAGCCAGGGGGAGTTTTTGGCCATGCTAGATCCTTCTGGAAGTAGCAAGACTACTCTACTCAACATACAATGATCTTCCATTTCACAAATCAGGGAGTTTTTGCTCAAAACGTTTTGTGTTATTAGCAAGAGAGTAGGTGTAATCCGAATAACATGATGTTTCTCACTTACGAGGAGCTACAGTCAGACTGCATGGCTTGTGTTAAGAGGATAGGGCATTTCTTGGGCTGTTCCCCTACTCTACTGGAAGACCACGCTCAGAGAATAGTGGACAGCTGCAGTTTCGATCGCCTATCCAATCTGGAGGTCAATAGAAGAAGGGAACTGGAGAATTTCAATGTATCATTCAACAATTCTACTTTTTTCCGAATACCTGTTTAATCGATCCTCTAGGTGCTCTACTATTGAGACCAGCATAAATATATGACTTTACTTTACTAATGTTCATCATTTGTGAAATGATTTGATGGTATGAGAGTAAGGAATTATATTTTATAGTATAGTATTAGTCAATGTGTAATGTTTTTTTTTTTTGTATCTAGAGTAATCAGCAACTAGCCAGTTTCACTACCACTATAACCTCCAGGAGAATACGCTAACAACGCATCTCAGACTGTAACGAGGTTTGAACCCTTGACGTGCTTAACAGCCTGTACACCTTAACAAGTGCATGGTTGCCAAGTGTTCTACACCTTGGGGTAGTCAATGTGCAATGTTGATAATGGGCACTAAAACAATTGTCTCATTTAATTTAAAGTAATCGTTGTCGTGTAATTGATTCACCAATTGTAATATTTTATTTTTTATTTTTTTATTAAATGGATTTTCTAACATGTGAAACGACCTACAAGACAGATTGTATGTTTTAATTCTGTATTTTTTAGAATTTGCTCAGTATACATTATAGTTTTCCATTTTTTTGGTGTGGCCTTTCAATATATAACCCTACTACCATTTCAATATACCACTTTACTCATAATTTTTTTTTTCCAACCATGTCAACGTAAGCGTTTGATCGCAGGACACTCTCACATTTAAGGTTACCTTTAATGAAATCTTTTATTTAAAAGATTATATATCCATGTCAAGCATTTGATGGTTGGACACTCTCATATTTAAGGTTACCCTTAATGAAATCTTTTATTTAGAGCCTTAATAATACTTGAATTTTATCTCTCAGAACATTAGGGAAAACTATATGCAAGCAAGGAGATGATGGTAGAGGCCACAGGAAGGGCAGATCGTTCAAACTTGAAAACAAAATGCATATTTACTCGTTCATTTTCTTATATTTTGGAAGCTTAATAGGATACAGTTTTTTGAGTTATTTAATAATAAGAAAAACATAAACAATAAGTGAATTATCAATTATATATATGACCTATATTTTACTCATAGTCCAAAAATATATAATATTGTATTTACAAAAGGAAATTAGAAGAGAATTGCGGGCCTGACAGAACAACCAATCCACACAATTCCTCATGGTTTACTTTGGAAAACTGAATAGAGAATAGTGAGATGTGATTTAAGAAGTGTAACATCTGTGCATGGATTCATTGCATGGTAGTAGTATCTTGTTATGCTTAAATGAATCTTAATTAAGATTTAAATAAAGTTCAATTAAAGGAAGGGTGGTTAATGAAACCAGTAACAATTTGTTTTTGTTTTGTTTTGTTTATTAAATAGTATTTGTTTTGTGGTTATATTAACTATAACAGTATCGTATGAATAATGTATATAAAATTATATATTTTAAGTTTAAGTTATATAGGGTGTACATTCTTGTTTATTATTAGGAGGACCATGGAGGTTGTTCTACAAAATTAATTTTAATGAATTTTTTGGTTTCACATTCATCATCTATTCAATGAAACAATCTTTAATGTGGAAACCCATCCGGGAAAAACCGCAAAGGCGTTTCTCATCTGGCATGAGAAATATATGGCACCTTGGGTTTGCACACTTAGCTACAGATTCTGTTTAGATCTTCTTCTCTCTACTTATACAAAATTCTCTTTCCTCTCATTCTCTATGGTCTTTTGTCGCTCAATCTTCTCCTACGTGACTCTATTGTTGATCCACACACAACCTAGATCAACTTGACCTTCTCTACACTTTTGCGCACTCAGTTGCAAACTTTTCGACTCTTCACATAACAACTAACTAAGTCTCTACTATACTTGACTAACTAAAACAACAAGGAGATTCCATGAAGGTGGGTAATGCTTTTTGGCCAAATTTGGAGATGAAAACCTGATTTTTTACTCATTTGCTAGATTGAAGCCCTCGAAATGCATATATGCCATGTGAATTTTGACTTGCA
>LPNX010386788.1:1622730-1656551 GCA_001517045.1 Pseudotsuga menziesii
TTTTAGAACTAATTAAAAAAAAGCCATATAAATGCCAAAACACATGCATGATATCTCAATGGATAGAGGATTCATTGAAAAATCTATCAGTATGAACTCCGCTCAGTTCTCTGCCATGAATGACAGGGTTTACACCCCTAGGAGACACAAAGAAACATTGATTTTCATGTAAGAGGGATAAATCTCTATTTTTCAGGCCCTCGATCAAGGTATTTAGGTATTTAAATACCTAAATCGAGTTGCTCTTAAACATTCGAAAAAAAGAAAAAAAATTATACATGACTACCAATATACCAGCATATTTTTTCAGGATATAAGTTTTAGCTTGTGTGTGTGTGTGTGTGTGTGTGTGTGTGTGTGTGTGTTATATATAATATTATGTGCATGTAGGACATTTTAGAAATGGGTGTCAAGGACCCATCTAAGAGAATTTAAAAGAAAAATTACACAAAAAAAAGGGAAATGAGAAATTATAAGTTTTTCAAGATGGTAAATGTAAAATTTTTAAAAAAACATAAGTAAAAGAATAAAAAAATAATGAAATATAAATAAAAAGGAATAAGAAGGAATAAGAAGAATGATACTTATTTTCAACATTGTAATAAATATAGAGAATTTAATTTTTTTTATTTTTCATATCTGAATAAATGATAAGAATATAAATGTATAAGAAGAAGAATTGAAGGAGCAATAATATAATACTCATAACCATAGTGAAATATACTAGTAACAAGGGAAGGTGTCATTTGCTTTTTAGATTTAATTTTTTGAAACTATTAAAGAGGCATCAAAGTTTAGGGAACAAGAAAACTCTTTCCATAGTTCACCTAACATATAATTAAAACTCTCTCATTGTATAGATAAATGTGTACATAAACATAATAGACAATTATAACCTATTACCAATTTGTTTCCTCTAGACATACATTAAGAATATAGCAAATGGATAAGACTCGTGAAATAAACATGACATGCCAACTCGCTCCACTCATAAAAAAATATTGTTTTTTCGTAGTGATAATAATATGTTTCCCCCCATATATGTGATCTTGCGACCCTCCTTATAACTAAATTTAATGAAGTTTAATTTTTTCTGGACCAGAGATATTAACAAAAACATTGAACTCTATGTTGAAAAGAGACATGGATTTAAACAGCACTATAGATGACAATGATTATGAATATTGTGTGCAATGACCAAGTGGACAAACTATTGTGTTGGGCACCCTATATGCAAGTTAATTAAAGCCAACATACAGAGTGTTCAATATAAATTGTCAACCCAGGGAAGTCTTTTATTTCAAGGATAATGCGCACTGTATATGCTTTAAACACTAAGTAGTTGATGCTGTAAATGAATGACCCTACTTTCCTGTTCAGCCTAACGCATCCCATAATCTACTTAATATAGATTACCTTCTTAAGAATGCAATCACAAATACCTTCTTACAATCCTTAATCTAGAATTAAAAGATTCAGGAAATAGACATCTAGATTACTTTTGCAAAAAGTTAAATCCTCGATTACCAAGCCATCTAAAGATCCATCTCAACTATCTTAATTCGACTTAATCTAGGAATTCAAAGTGCAGGAATTAAGTTCTACAATTATAAATGTAAAGGAATAAACTGCAAGGATCTAAAGAAAACAACAATTGAAAGAACTAGGGATGAACAAGGCTATCACAACTATCACACAATTGCATAAGAGAAAGTTAACCTACACAGTCGACTATCACACCACACCACTACAGTTTACAGAGGATGCAATTACCGATCATTCAAATGAACACACGACAAATCGATGACTGTTGCAAATTACTATAAATAAATGAATTTATCATAAAATTCAAACCACACAACAGAATAAACAAAATACCTAATTAACTCAGCAATCCCTATGGGGAGGCGGGCCCAGCCTTCGCACAGAGATGCTGGAAGTAGCACATGTTATAATGCCGAGACCTGAAGAATCAAACTCCTTGTATTAAAATGGCAGATGAACACACAACCCAGTCACAACTTATACAATATATTCGATTAATTTCCAACCCCTAGCTCGGAATAGTTCCTAGTATTTATACAATTACAATCATAACTTCTTCCCACTACTATCGGGCAGCCATGACAATCTCTGAACTTCAGGCTGCCCCAATTACAATAAGCTGCTACAGCCGTGGCAAGATGGAAGTAGAAAATATAGGAAAGCTGTTACTCGAGCCAGAAATGACGATCATGATCAATCGAGAAGATACTCTATGGATTGTAGTTATTCTTGAGCAGCGGTGCACTATTGCATCTGAGTCTGTTGCAGCTACCTTTGTACAGCTTATGTGGAATAGTGTCCTCTAACCGCATTCTTTGGGAAACGATGGAATGGATGGAAATTAGCTCAGCAATGAATGTTCATTCCTCTCTTGGCATGTCCAGCCTGCTACACCTGTATCCTTAACATCTCGAATTATCTTTATAAAACCACCATATGTTAGCATAATTCAAGATGTAGATCCCTGATTACAACAATCCTAAGCATTAATAAAATAATACATTAATGATTAACCATACCTGTATGAATTGAGGGACCACGTGAAGGAAAAAAATTTGTTTAGTGTACATAATGGAGTAGGATGAGGCAAAAAGAGGTAGGTAAAGGTGGTCAAAAAGGGGTCATTTATGGGCCCAACATCTCCCCCCAATTGTCCTGTTGCATGTCCCCATGCAACAACCTCCATTAGTCTGAATCTGAATCTAGCATTGTACTTCATTCATGGAGAGAATAAAAGTTATATGGGAATTCAGGTGTTCCCTGTTTTTCCAAGAATCCCTTTTGGACAACCCAATATCTCCAACACATCTGCTCTTCTGCCTTTGTTAATGAGAAGTCTTCCCTGTATGGTTTTGTTGGCAACCGATGAGAGGAAATTTGAATTTTAGTCCCAGCGAATTAAATCCACGTTCCTTCATGCATCCAACATATCCCTCAACCCTAGAAAGTGCATGTTTAAAATTCTTGTAATAGTAGGGATCTCTATTTCTCAGGGTTGAAGAGGCAGACTACCATTTGTGCTGGCTACCTTCCAAGGCCAATTGTTGATGCTTGGAAATCTGGCTGACACAAGTAGTGATAACCTTTTCTTGAAGTTCCATCATCTACTGAGTTTGGATGGGAAAGGAGAGTACATTCTGCTGACGATCAAGGAGAAGACGAGGTTTTTGAGGTTCGCTTCGAATCCAAAGGTTAGAGTGGGACTCATTATGAGAGAAATTTTGGAAGGATATTTTCCACTGAACATGATTGCTAACAAAGGAGGAAAAATCCCTCAGCTGAACTGTAACACCCCTGTTTTGACTCTGTTGCATTAGATGCATATGATGATGTATATATTGTAAATGATCATGGTGTGGAGCTAAAGGCCAAGGCCCCACCATTGGTCGGTTATGTTATGTTTTGGATTTAAAATTGTCACCGATGGCATATCGGGGCATGCGGCATATATTATGTTGGTCATCATGTAAATACGCATCTATAATTAATTAAATGAACCCGACCAGCTATGATCGCGGCAACTAAAATGAGAAAGGGGCATGATTTTCCCAAGGATGAGGATGTGGGGGAATTTGTCCAACTTTGGCCAATAGGGTGAAAATCCATGTGTCTTCTTACCCTATTTTATTCCAACCACTTTCATTAAGAAAAGATGCTGGTGGTTGAGGCAGTTATGATCTTTGGGAGTGGGGTGGCAGGACTGTCAGTCCTCACCCACACGCACACTCCACCCACTGTTGACTTCACTATGGCAGGAAAAACCTTCACGCACTCTCCAATTCATGCTCTCACGATTTCGCTGTTCATCTCCACGCATGAACCATCTTCTGTTTGCTGGTCTCACACACAGGTATTTTTCCTGGTTTTTTTCTAACTGATGCAGCGAGCTGAGAGCCGTGCTCTTTTATCCACGATTTACTGTGCTGCTGTGTTTCTCTCACGTACAGTGTGTTTCATTGTGGTTTCTTTACTTTTTGGGACGGAGTCATTCATTCTCACGCACAAGCAATTGCTCGTTAGTCTCACGCACAGCAAGCTGAGAGCCGTTTTGCCACTATCACCAACGATTTCCTGTAGGGAGTCATTTCACGCTTAAGAACTGTGTGGCGGCCTGTGTAATTCCTTTTTCGCTTGCTTTCTTGCCCTGAACGGACTGCTGATTTCCCCCTGTTGGAATTGTGTTTGCTGTCGTGTTTGGGAGCTGTTGTAAATTCACTGGAGAGTCATTTTGGCCACGATAGGGCCAAGAATGACTCAGGAATTGTTTCCCTGTTTGAGCTGTGACAGCTGAATTAATTTCCTGAGTGCAATGGTTGGTCTTCGGTCTGTGTTGGGAGTAGGGATGGGGGCTTTGTTTGCTTGATAAACCTGGTGGATGGAAACCACATAGACAGAGCTAGAGGGCTGGCCTTCTTCTCCATCACCCCTGAATAGCACTGGAAGGGAATGCAGGGCCTGAGGGACTATTTAGCAGAGAAGGGACTGATTCCTTGTGTTGGGTGTGTTTGGGTGTCTTAGAGGTCAGGCTAGTTTTGGTGCAGGTGTTCTTGGCTCTGTAATGAGCTCACCAACTTAGAATTGAGCCTTTCCCCAACTCCTGGATGGCCTGATAAACCCAACTGTGTTGGATTGGCCGTGTTTTGTATATCCTTGGCTATATGTAAACCTGCTTGTTTCCTTATTCCTTGGAGAATCATGCCCAGCTCGGGGGTGGCAGCGTTGCTGAGAGATTAAGGAGCACGCTGGACTATGGTTGGGTGGAATGTTGCAGCAACGTAGCTGGTTGTGGAACGACTTCCTCATAAGATAAGTGATCTTGCATATTTTACTTCTGCAACCATATTACTATTAATGATATGATGAACATGTTAAAATGAATGCTTGTGGGAATGCATGTTGATTCCGTTGTGCAAGATAAAAAATTATAGCTGTGTATGATAAACAATTGCATTTGTGCATGTTATATTACAATGCATTTTCTTTCAGCATTCTGTTTCAGCAATTTTATGCCTGTACATGTTCATGGGGCTCTTAGCCCGAGTGGTTTAATTCAAGGGTCATGTCCTCTTCGCCGGTCGGAGGCATGGGGACGTGACATGAACATCACTTGAGAAAGGGATAAGATTTGAATGGTGATCCAAGGGACAAGCCAACTCATGCAAATAAAGCTCACAAAGCAAGTTCTACTCATCAAAGTCACTTTCCAAAAATGTTTCCAGGAATTTAGCTGAGGTTGTTATTTCATACGGTCTCCCTTGTTTTATAGCCCTCAGTTTAAACCAAATGAACTGCTCAAATAAAAACACAGGGTAAGAGGAGGATGGTGCTCTGGTACCCAACAATTCCTAGGAAAGAGTATACAACTGATATTTTTCCACCTGCATGGATTTGAACTTTTTCAGCTCCTTTAGCTCCTTCTATATCTCTTCCCAATGGAGTTTCTGGAACGTGAGTTCTTTTGCCTATCTTTCCTTCAATTCCCTGATGGTCTTCGTATGTTCAGCAATGGAAACCATCCCTTCTTGACACCTCTCCACCTGACTCCTCCACCTCCTCACTTCTATTCTTAGGATTGAGAGTTCTTTTGTCAACCTCCAGATTTCTTCATCTTCGGCATGTTCTTCATTATCAGAATCCAAATTGACAAAATTTTGAGGAAGTTGAGTCCATACCTTATCATCTGATGTTCCAATTTGAACATCCTGTACTGCCTGCATGGATACTTCTAAAATCACTTATGGGGGTGTTGGTTCTTGTGTAATAGCACCCCTTCCTTGAATTTCTCCTGCAGCAACTTCAACCCTAGGTGCCTCTGAAACAACTTTTGGGGATGCTGGTTCTTGTGTAACAACATCCTCTTCTTGGAGTTCTCCTATAGCAACCTCATCAGTTGATTGTGAAGGTGTTGGTTCTTGTGTGGCAAGATCTTCCTAAATTTTGATCTCCGCATCTGCCTGATTGTCAGCTACAGCTTTGACAGGGGGATGCAAGGCCACTGGTTCTTGTGTAACAGAGCCCTACCCTTCTATTTCTTCATGATGCTAGGGTTGTAGATTTGATTCCATGTCTTCTGCAATATGGAGCTGTTCTTCAAGGATTTCAGTGTCCCCCGAGGATTGTGATTGCATTTTTTCATCTTCTCCCTAAATCCAAATTAGGAATTATATCCATTTCGGGATTGATTTCTTCTTTCTGCCTGAGAATCTCCACATAAATTTCTAGGGATGTTGGTTCTTGTGTGACAACATCCTGGTTAACTTCCTCATTTGCCTACTGTTGGGGTTCCATTTCTATTAATTCTGTGTCTTGAGACTGTTCAGGAGTCATAGCACAGACTTCTTCGATAAAATCAAGAATATTTTCAGCCTCTGGTTCATTTACCCCAATTTGGGTGGCAACTTCAACAAGAATATTCGGGGATGCTTGTTCTTGTGTATCAACACCCTGTTCAACTTCATCATCATCCTGCTGCTGGGGTTCCATTTCTATTAGTTATGTGCCCTGAGACGGTTCAGGAGTCATGGCATAGACTTCGTCACTAAAATCAGGAATAATTTCAGCCTCTAGTTCATCTGCCCCAATTGGGTGGCAACTTCAACAAGAATATTCAGAAATGTTGGTTCGTGTGTATCAACACCCTATTTATCTACTACTTCCCTTTACTGAAGTTGCTCTTGGGGAGTTTCACCATCCTTCCAATCAGATTGTCTTTCTTCTGTTGGTTGACTGTAATTGTTCATTTTTCGCCTTTTCTGTACCAGGGATCATTTATGCATCCCTCACTTCTATCTTCGATGCTTCTTGTCCTTGTTCTTCCACAGCTACTGGTACAGGTTGTTGTGTCACAAAGGCATGAACTATGACTTTGTAGCCTAACTGGTTAAATATTTCTCCACACACAGGGCATACCACTCTTTCTTCCTCCTCAACATCATCGGCAGGAGGTGATCTTTCTAATCAATCTGTAGCTTCAACCAGTGTGTGCAACTTCCTTTCTACCTACTTCCTGCATGCTTCCTTCCAATTTTCTAGTTCTTTTCGAAGTGATTGTACTTCTTTTAATAGACCATTTTCATAAAAAAAGTCCCTCAATTTGAGGTTCTTCTGCAGCTGGTTCCTGTGGGGCATCATTTGCTTTGGGTCTCAAAATGGGGAATTCAATATGTGCTTCTAGGGTTTCCCATATTTCACGTGCTGCTTCAGCTGCTGTAACTGACCTAGTTCTTTTTCTTCTTATTAGTGGTGATGCCTGTATCTCTTCTTTTGATCTCCTTCTTTTCTTTCATAGTGTAGGAATCTCCAAATTTGTAGCTGATGTGGAAGGGATCTCTTCTATCTCAGCGTTTTCCTATTCTTCTTCAATCAGAGTTCCCCCCCATTTAGGGGAATATTCAATGGTCAACACCTCTATGTTTCCTTCTATTATCATGGCTATAACATCCTCGGCTTCAACTGTCATAGCAGCTAATGTTGCTCCAGCTTCAGCCTCTGCTGTCAGAGCTTCCATATTATTTAATCTCTCCACAGGGTTTTCTCTTGCATTTTCCTCCAATTCTTCTGCTTGGTCACCTGACTGATCATCCGATCCAGTCTCATCTCCCCCCCCAAACTAAATTGGAGGGACTTCAATCCTCCTATTGCTCCTCATCTCCCCCCAACTATACATTTGCATGCTCCTCTTGGTTTTGAACAGCCCCCAAGAGTACATGTACTTCTTCTTCTGCCTCTATTGGAATGCCAGGGAAAAGGGCGGGTTTCTAGTTTATATGAATTTGACCTATGAATTGCTCCCAAGTTTGGTTCCTTTGAGCTAAGGCCCTTAAAATTATTAATTTGATCAAGCCATGGTGGGTAAGGGAGGAGCTTGGATGCTTGGTTGTTCTAACAAAACCCGCCATATGGTGTAGGTCATTAAATAGATAAAATGGAATGTTTAGTAAGACCCTATAGCATAGATGAGATAATAGAGGAAGTTTAGAATAATAAATAGTTTGATACCTACCTTCACATGTGATATACTTCTTGAGGAAAACTGCTACTTGATCCCATGGTCGAGGCAGTGACTGTAACACTATCCCTCTCCTTGACTGATGAATTTTCTCCCCCTCTATCAGAAAATCCTGTACTACAGTAGCATTGGGGGTTCTTCAACCAAACCAGGCTCTTCCCACTTGAGGAAGGCCGATGACTTCAGCCACTATTGCTTCAGAGACTTCTATATCTAACCCCCTAACCTCTGAGTGGATTCATGTAAGATTTAAGGAAAATTATAGAGCTGTCTCTCGATGAAACCCATTCAGGAATTGGAAGAATTCAGTCCAACCCACAGCTTCAAAAATAGCAAAAACTTCATCATTTCTTCTCAGTTCTCGCGTATTTGGAGGTTCATGCTGAGCTGGGATACCCATGTAGTTGGGTAAATTCAGAAATTTAAGAGCATGGAAATGTTTGGAATATTATCCCAAATTAGGAAAGGTGGTGGTTATCATATAAGCTTAAATGTTCATTAAGTCGTACGAGTGGACAGTTAACGGTATGCGGGTGTAATAATGGGCATAAAAAGGAAGGTATGATTAATGTTGTCAAATCTAGTTAACGCTTAATCAAGTAAATAATCAGAACCATACCTTCGAAAATATGCGATGAACGATGAACTTTGATAATAGTAAAGCGTGTGAAGTGCAGCCATTTAAATTTGATCATTATTGCAGGTGTGTTGTAATGAATTTTTCTCCCGAGGGACCAAAACCATCTTGTCAATCTTGCCGAAAACATAATGAATGCTGTGAAGTAAATCGAAATCGTTGGCATCAGGAATTGGGGCCAGATCTGGAGGAATCGCGAACCAAGGTTGCAAAGAGTTCTGCCAATATTGGAGGAGTCACAACCGCGGGCCATATAGAAATCAAGCAGTTTGGTGGAGTCGCAGCCGTGAATCATAGAAAAATCAGCCAGTTTTGGTGGAGTCACGGCCACCAGAAAAGGTAAAAATGGTAAAAATGGAGGAGGTAAAAGTCGGCAAGATTGAAACGGTGTCACAGCTGTCAAAAAAGGTAAAAATGGACAAGAGTGAAATGGTGTCGCAGCTGCAGGAAAAGGTAAAAAAAATGGGTAGAATTTAAATGGAGTCACAGCCACGCAGGACGGAAAAATGCATTAAGTTACGCTGTCGTAGCTGCGCGGAACGGGGTAAAGAGCGGTATTTTACGGTGTTGCAGCTGTAGAAAAACAGAAAAATAGGCAAATTTTTATGGTGTTGCAGCTACACGAACAGGGTAAAGGGCGGTATTTTATGGTGTTGCAGCTACACAAACGGGGTAAAGGGCGGTATTTTATGGTGTTGCAACTGCAACGAACTATTCAAGGAGTTTTCTTCTGATGCAGGAAGTTACAAAAAGACGACCCTAGTCATTAGGCCTGATCATGACCATTTCTCCTTAGGCACATCCCTACACATATTCTTCAAAAAAAAAATGGATCAAGTGCAAAGGAAAAAGATATAAATAATAGTAAAAATATCAATTTATTTATGTACAAAAATTTATGTAGGATTTACAGCGATTATCTAAAGATTGACAGGGGCAGAGAAAGATTCCTGCCCTTATTCTAGCTGGTATTCCATATCAGCTGCAATCTGTGAAGTGAATGCGTCCTTTGAAATGGGCTTATGGTGCAGTCATAGCCTGTGACCATTGGCAAATAATGGTGCACGATTCTCATCAATGGTTACCAGGAGGACTGTATCATTATCAAATACTCTGTCTACCAGGTATGGGACCAACCATCTTCTGCATAACTTACCCTTGAATTCCCTTTTGAATCTTGAATCGTATAATAATGCCCAGTCTCCGTCGCAGAAGACTTTATTTTTGATGAATCGGTCGTGCCAATTGTATCTCTGTTGCTGGATTAATACTGTCTGATCCACAGTAGCTAAACATTTCTCATCAAGTTCATTCAATTGATTCAATATTCTCTTCTAGGCTTCAGTCGCATCTAAGTTTACCTCCGTAGTTGTCTTCAAAGTCTTGATTTCAATTTCAATGGGGAAGACAACACTTTTCCCATACACCAAGTCATAAGGAGAGAAACCTGTAGTATTGCGCCAAGTAGTACAATATGCCCACAATGCTTCCGGAATTCTATCAGGCCAGTCTCTACGATCACTCCTGACCGTTTTGGTAAGGATGGCTTCAATGACTTTGTTAGTGCTTTCCACCTGGCCATTGGCCTGGGGATGGTATGGTGAAGCTATCTGATGTTGAATATGGTACTTTTGTAGCAAAGCTTCAAATTGTTGGGACACAAACTGATGTCCTTCATCTATAACCACCTCCTTAGGTACTCCGAAATGGGTAAAGATTTCACCATACAGGAAATCGATCACAACATGGTCGTTGGCTTTCACCAAAGCCACAGCTTCTACCCATTTCGTCATGTAGTTAGTACAAACCAAGATGTAGGCTTTCTGCCTGGAATGAGGGTTGATAGGGCCAACAAAATCTAAGGCCCATCTATCAAAAGGTTCAACCACCAATTGTGGTTGAAGAGGCATTTGATTTAATCTATTAGGTTGGCCCATTTTCTAGCAATTGTCACAAGACTGGACATATTTTTTGCATCCATGAAAAGGGTCAACCAATAGTATCCATTCTCAGTGATTTGTGTCCTTTCCTCCTGTCTACAAAATGTCCCTCACAAGGCTCTTCATGGTAGGCCTTCAGAATATGGAATATTTCATCTTCTCTTACACAGCTTATGATCTCAAGATCAAGGTCTGTGTAGAAGAGATGACCATCTATCCAACAATACCTAGCACTTTGTTGAATTATTTTCCTCTTTTCTCTTTTTGACATATGTGTCGGAAGCTTCCCTGCAGCCAAGTAGTTAGCGAGATCTGCATACCAAGGGGAATGAGATGAAACTGCAAATAAGTGTTCATATGGAAAAGAGTCCTCAACAGGCATATTATCATCACTGTTAGTAAAATGATATAAAAAATCAGCAACAACATTTTCTTTTCCGGGTCTATCTATAATGGTGATATCGAATTCCTGTAACAATAACATCCATCTAGTTACCCGAGCATTTGTAACAGTTTTATTCATTAGATACTTAATGGTTGAGTGGTTAGTGTGCACAAAGGTAGGATATCCAGTGATATAATGTCGGAATTTGTTAATGGAGTAAACAATGTCTAAAAACTCCTTCTCGGTAACAGTATAATTAAGTTTAGCAAGTGCTAATTTTTTGCTAATATAATAAACTGCATAAGGTGCTTGACTATCCTGCTGTCCTAAAACTGCTCCAATGGCGGTATCAGAGGCATCTGAAGAAATATGAAAGGGCAGGGCCCAATTGGGCCCCCTTAGTATGGGAGTTGTGGACAGCTTCTCCTTAAGTTTAACAAACGTTGTCTGGCATGCCTCTTTCCAAGTAAATTGCACATCTTTCATTAACAATGAAAACAAAGGAGAGGCAAGTTTGGAAAAGTTTTCTATAAATCTTCTATAATATCTAGCATGCCCTAAGAAACTATGCACTTATTTCTGAGTTCTAGGAGTAGGTATATTTTTTATTACCCTGATTTTAGAGGGGTCTACCTGGATGCCATCAGTAGAGATAAAATGCCCCAACACTACCCCTTCACTCATCATCATATGGCACTTTTTAGTGCTCAAAGATAGCTGGGTCTGCTCGCAGTGTGTTAAAACCTTTTCCAAGTTTTTCAATGCTTCTTCAAACTCTTTGCCATAAGGAGTAAAATCATCCATGAAAATTTCCATACTATCATTAACCAATTCTGAAAAGATGTCAATCACAGCTCTTTGAAATGTGGCTGGTGTAGTGCATAAGACAAAGGGAAGTACTATGTATGCAAAAGTTCCCCAGGGACAATTGAATGTAGTTTTATCCTGGTCTTCAGGAGCAATTTGGATTTTATTGTACCCGCTAAACCCATCTAGGAAGGAGAAAAAATTCTTCCCGGATAAGGTGTCAAGTACTTGATCGATGAAAGGCAAGGGAAAGTGATCTTTCTGTGTTGCCTTGTTCAGCTCTCTATAGTCCACACAGACTCACCATTTACCATTCTTCTTGGGTACTATCACAAGTGGAGACACCCACTCACTGTCTGAAATGGGATATATAAATCTTGCTTCCAAAAGTTTCTGAATTTCTTCCTTCACTATGTCCCTAAGATTGGGATTCATTTCTTGTTGAGGCTGGCACACAGACTGGGAGTCATTTTTGATATAAATGTCATGGGTGCACAGATTAGAAGGGATTCCCTTCATGTCTGTGTACTCCCAGGAAAATTCCCCCTTGTGTTTTTTTAAGAGAGTGATTAGGCGTTCCTGTTCATCTGGGGCAAGACTGGGATTGATATTCAGGGTTTTTCCAGACTCTACCTCGACAGGAACACTTTTCAAATTTTTCAACATTAGAACTATGTGAGTATCACTGACTAATGTCTCCTCTGTGATATTTTCTTGTTCTTATTCACCTAGAGTAGCATTCATGATTTGATAAATTTTCTTATTGACAGAAGTGGGTTCACTGATGAAATTGTTAATGGCATCGTATTCAGTTTCATATTTAAAAGTCAAGGCCTTCCCTATCGTTAATAATGGTTGAACGCCCTCTTCTTCCTCTGGCTCCATCCATAATGGAGTTTCCACTTCTAAGCTCGACCGAGCTGGAGGATAGAGAGTGAGTTTCTTTATCTCGGTTCCATCTGATATGGTCATATACCCAGATCGACAGCTGATGCAAGAATCATCTGTAGCTAACCAGGGCCTTCCTAGGATCAATGGGTGTCCTCCTAGCTGCGACTTAGGTTGTAAAACAAGGAAGTCAACAGGATATTCCCACGAATCAACTGAGATAACGAGGTCATCCAAGATTCCTTCAAGTTTAATAGTGGATCTATCTGCTAGTTCTATAAGGGCCACCTCCCGACTCCAATCTCTAGAAACACAATAACTTTTAATGCTTGCAGACAATAGGTTGGGAAAATTCACTAGCTTTTAATGTTTGAACACTACTTGGTTGATGGCGTGGATCAGCAGGTTTAACATTTAATATATTGATGCCTCTAATTCCATTTAACCATATTGTAATACCCTGGTTTTGACCCCGTTTGCATTAAATGTATATGATGTATATATTGGAATTAATCGTGGTGTGGAGCTAAAGGCAAAATCCCCACCATTGATTTAATATTTTACGTTCCGGTGATTAAAATCGTTGCCGATGGTATATCATGCTATCCGACACATTATAATTTTGGCATCATGTAAATATGCATTTTAATTAAAATACCCACAACTAGTTATGTCAATGCAACCATAATGAAAAGGGCATGATTTTCCTAAGGAATAGGGAGGGAAATTATTTAAACCTTTGGGCCAATGGGGAAAATTCAAATGTCAAAAAGAGACCCCATCAAACCCTCAACTACCCATTTTGTCTTTTGTGCCAATCATTTAATTCTGCCAGAAATTGGTTGAAGTAGTTATTGCATGGGGATGGGACGAGTATGGGCATGAATTTCGAATTTGGGGAAAATCATTTTTTACTTTTGGGGCAAGAAAACACCCAAAACTCATGCCCATTTACCCATACACCCATGCTCTTCATTTGCTCACGCAGGGTAAGCTTGGGAGTTGTTTTACCTTCACGTTTTTGCTCATTTTCCTCATCTTGTATGCCCAGAAATCCGTTTTTGGTGTTGTTTAGCAAGTGGGAAAGGAAAATTTTCATTTTGGGAGTTTATGGCAGTCATTTGGTTCCTATAATGCCATAAACATCCTCAGAATTCGTGGGAAAAGAATATTCACATTTTTGTGGTCTGTGGAGGCTATTTTTTCCCACGCGAAGCCAATGAACATTTGCTTAAATCGATTTTGTCTCCTAGGGTTGTTTTAACCACTTACCCTCTTTGATTTTAGCTTCAAGGATGTTTTATCTATGCCCATCAATGTAATGGTGGTGTAATGAATTCATTTTCGGCCATGTTAAGGCCAAAACGTCCTTGGGAAATCGAATTGTTGTCATAGGTTGCTCTTACCCTCCTTGGCAATTAATTTTGTGGCCGAAGTGTTTTTCCTAAACTGAGGAATGGTGTATATTGTTGTGTGTGAAATTTGTCTTTGGACTGTGTAGGAGTGGGAAGGATTTTTCTTGACAAACCTAGTGTTTTGTAGGAGCCTCATAGACAGAACTAGAGGGTTGACTCTCTTCTCTACACCCCCTGAATAGCACTGGAAGGGAATTCATGGCCTGAGGGACTGTGCAGCAAAGAAGGGAATGATTCCTTGTATTGGATGTGTGTGGATGTCTTAGGAGTAAAGATAGTTCTGGTGTAGGAATCCTTAGCTCTTCAATGAGCCCACTAGCTTAGCAGACAATGCTTCCATCTCCTGATAATGTGATAAAACCAAACATGGCTTTGGCTTGACTGAATTTGACATATCTTTGGCTATGTGTGAGTCTGCTTAGTTTCCTTTTCCTTGGGGAATTCATGCCTAGCTCGGGGGTGGCAGTGTTGCTTAGAGATTAAGGAGCACACTGACGTATGGTTGGGTGGAACGTTGCAACGACATAGCTGGTTGTCGGGAGCTTCATTTGAAGATAAGTATTCCTTGTGTATTAATCCCTACAACTGTATATATTTGTTTTAATGAATTATGGTGAATATGATTAATGCTTGAATGAATGAATTTGCTTCCGCTGTATAATTTCATTTGTCATGCATCTATGTATGTTAGTTCAATGCATTTTTTATGTATGATGGGGCTAGTTCCTGGATAGATAGTATATTGGTAGCGTCCTCTTCATTGATCGGAGGGTTGGGGACGTTACACATATATATATCATAGGTTATATATTAAGACCTTTACTCTAGGTCACCCAGCCGCCAATGTGGGAAGTAAATATCGAGCCGCTCATGTAAGCATCTAAACACCAATCATCATTCAAATAATTATATTCTTTTAATTACATTTAATAAAAAAATATTACAAACTTTAGAAAATTGAAAAAAAAATCCCATATCAAAATGAATTAATACTGATGAGCGATTCATATATATCACCTACGATGACATTGTTGGGTTATCCCACAATACTAAGAGGGTGGGGTGAATCAGTATTGTCAGTTTTTACTTTAAAAGACACAAAATAAACAATCAAGACACATATTTTATCGTGGAAACCTCAAAATAGAAAACCACCAAAACAAACTCATTAATAAGATGAACTTACAAAATTGTTTATCTGCTTCTATATAAAGGATGCAAAACACACCCTAGGTTTTTTCGGCAACTACAGACTAGGATGCTACAACACCCCTATGGTTTTCTGCTTGCTTCAACAGACAAGGATGCTATGACACCCTATTCTCCAGCTATGACTGGAAGGAGGCTTCTACCCCCTACAGACCTGTGGCCTACCCTAGCACCACCCTGCCACCCTGATATGATTTTCTCAGTCTTTTGGAACAGGTGTAAACTATTCACTTTGGACTCTGTCAAGCTTACTAACAGAGACACTTAATTATTTACACATACATTTATTTAAATACCCTATACATATTTCATATCAACGCAACTCTCCATAGCTGTGCTCTTTCATTCTGGATCGTGATTGTTTATTTACAGACACAACCAATCATCATCTACTCGTTCAATCATTGCATCACTTTAGCAAAGGCAACGCTTCGTTCTTCCCACAGCTTAGAATTCATTTTCGCAGCCCTGTTTATCGTTTTCTAGTGCATCTGTAATCTTCTTCACTAGATACGATCCGGACAGTTGATCTTTTGTCTAGATCTCTTAGGACCGTTGATCTATTCTATAGATTTCCTTGTTAAATAGTATTTTCACACCAAGTTTTTGTTTCAATGATTCCCCACCATTGATATTCATCGAGCTTCTTCTTGAGCGTTGATCTCCAGATTGTGGGATGCGGGATGCGGGATGCGGGATGTCGAATATCCGCTTTTTCCTTTCCAAAAACTCCTTTCCGGACTGCGGAATGCAGAAGTCGGTTTTCCACCATTGATCTTCCTCAGGCTTCTTCTTGGTCGTCTATCTCCAGATTGTGGGATGCGGGATGGGATATTTCCTCAAATTGTATCTCGACTTTTCGCAAGCTCCTTTCCGCAAACTTTCTTCTGCACCGTCGATCTCTTACGGAGTCTTTCCTAACCTTCAATTTTCTAAATTGTGGGTTCATAAAATATTTAAACGTTACTTTCACAATTCCCTTTCCACATTTTTTATTCTGCACTGTCGATCTCTTTTAGTAGAACTAATCTCAGCCATTCGATCTTGACCTTTTACGAAACTTTGGATTTTCTACCTAACTGTCGAAATTAATCCTCAATCATCGGATCTAGTGAGGGACTTACCTCTATCATCTAATCTTAATCCTTCACAGAACTGTATCACTTCGTACGTGTTTAACCTCTGTGCTAGTTCATTTGGTAAGAATATTGGATGATCGATCTCAGTCGTTCAACTTGCTATAGGGTTATCCATTTGTCATTCACCTTGCAAACTGCAACCTTCAGTCTGCTATCATATCTTTGAATTCATATAACTGATTTGACATCAATGAAAACTAATTTACTTAACAGTATCCCCCTTTGGCATCGATGACAACATCTTTAATCATTCCCCCCCTTTGACACCAATGACAAAGAGACCTCTCTGTTTGACAACTCCCCCTGTCACCATATCTCCCCTTGAGATTGTGCTTCCTTCTTTTAGTGCTTTTGTAAATGAATGACTCCCATCTTCTGTCTAAGACGCTCAAAGGATTCCTTAGGTAGTCATTTGGTGAAAATGTCAGCAATCTGTTCTTTTGTGTCAATGTATTCTAATCTGACAGCTTTTTGAGATACATGTTCTCTTAGATAGTGATACTTGATTCGTATTTTTTTTGTCTTAGAATGCATGATAGGATTTTTAGACATATTTATAGCACTAGTGTTATCACAGTTGATCACTATTGGATGTTCATATTTTACAAGTAGATCTTCTAGGGTTTGTTTCATCCAAATAACCTGAGTACAGCATGATGTAGAAGCAATATATTATGCTTCTGTTGTAGACAGTGAAATGATTGGTTGTTTTTTACTTGACCATGATACTAAACAATTTCCCATAAAGAATGCTGCTCCACTAGTACTTTTCTAATCATCAACTATTCCTTCCCAATATGCATCAATAAACGCTTTCAAGGTAAATTCTTGCCCTTTTGGATACCATAAACCATACTCCATGGTACTTTTTAGATATTTAAAAATCCTTTTTACTGTTGTTACATGTGTTTCTTTGGGAGTTGACTGGAATCTATCCACCAATCCAGCAACTTGCATCACATCTAGTCTTGTGGTTGTCATATATAGCAGACTACCAATCATGGATCTAAACATGGTATGATCTTCTTCTAGAGATTCATCATCCTTACTTAACTTGCAACCAATGACCATAGGAGTACCAACAGGTTTGGAATCTTCCATTTTAAACTTTTCCAACATATCTTTGATGTAATTAGTTTGAGATATGAAAATTCCTTCGTCTGTTTGGTAGACTTGCAATCCCAAGAAGAATGTCAATTCACCCAACATTGACATTTCTAATTCTTTCTTCATTTCAAAGGCAAAGTATACACTTAGGATTTGAATATTTCTTCCAAAAATGATATCATCCACATAGACAACAACAATGATCATATTTTTATCTTTGATTTTTAGGTAAATATTACTTTCAGTGACTCCTCTTTTAAAACCATGTTGTTTCAAGTAACTATCTAGTCTTGAAAACCATGCTCTTGGAGCTTGTTTGAGACCATAGAGTGCATTTTTCAGTTTACAAAAATAATCTTTGTTTTTAGACAAGCCCTTCAGGTTGTTCAATATACACTTCTTCTTCTAGTTTTCCATTCATGAATGCAAACTTGACATCCTTTTGATATACTTTGAAGTTTTTATGGCATGACAATGCTAAGAACATTATGATTGCTTCAAGTCGAGCTACAGGAGCATAAATTTCTTCAAAATCAATACCTTCCACTTGGGCATACCCCTTACAAGCCAATATTGTTTTGTTCTTTATTACTTGTGAGACACTAGGAGTAGCCAAAACATGAATATTTGCACAAGACCACAATTGATCGAGTCTCTGAGTCCCTTAAATGTCGATTAAGTAAATGGACAACATAGGCCTTCATAAATATACAAATGAGACTTTTACGCTAACAGGTAAATAACCCTGCAGTTGCTTTAAAGAAAAAAAACTATGCAAATATTAGAGATACTTTGTGGATCTCCTTAGTTCAAAACCCAATCGATATAGCGTTTCCATGGGGCATGAACCCAAGGTTGAAGGCTTCCTCGAAGTCTACATGCTCTGTTCCATCTATAGTCAGTTACCTTCATATCTGGTTAAACATTCTTGTATATGCAGAAAAGGTTTTAATATATATATATATATATATATATATATATATATATGAATAAAATAATTTGAGACATAGGTAAGTATATAATGTATAGAACCTAGATCAAGACCTTACCTTTGGAACTCCTCGAATAAACAAGAGGAAAGCTTGAAAATGAGCTCGAAACTATATGCCTCCAGATCAAGAAAAATACTCTATGCATGCAGAAAGGAGATACATTATTAATTAATATCGAGACAGAACACTAAACTCAAATATTTAACACTCAACTCTCAATAACTGAACGAAGAACCCGGTTTCACCATGGAAGAACAAAGACTGAGCAGGAAACCCTGAACTTGATGAAATGAACCCTATCAACACCTTGCTGAATACAAATCTTCTTCCTCCAGAAGTGACGCGTACGGGCCTTTAATTGATTCAGACTTAGGTGGACCTAAAGATGCATGGAAATAAGTGTCCAACATAAGCAATAAAGCTGGCAGTGTTAATGAGGTCTCTACTCTCCTTAGAATGAGTGTAGACAAGGGACTCGATCCCAATGAGACCAAGCGAACTATTCCCATATGTAAAATTCAAGCCCGTGACATTAAAGTCCTCCCTCTGCAAACATGTTGGGCCAAGTTTCCACCAGGCACCTATAAACTTTAAAAGATAAATACTACAACTGTCAGCCTACACTTGCCAACATTGGTAACATGCAGAGATTATTGCACACAGAATAAGATGTGAAGGGTAAAAGGTGAAGACATGCTAATGGCTAATGCCCGCAGATTACAAGGGCCACCTCCCGACTCCATTCTCTGGAAACACAATAATTTTTAATGCTTGCAAACACCAGGTTGGGAAAATTCACCAGCTTTTAATGTTTGAACACTACTTGGTTGATGGCGTGGATTAGCAGGTTTAACATGTAATATATTGATGTCTCTAATTCCATTTAACCATATTGTAACACCCCAGTTTTGACCTCATTTACATTAAATGTATATGATGTATATATTGGAATTAATCGTGGTGTGGAGCTAAAGGAAAAATCTCCACCATCGATTTAATATTTTACGTTCCAGGGATAAAAGTCGTTGCCGATGGTAGATCGTGCTATCTGGCACATTATAATTTTGGCATCATGTAAATATGCATTTTAATTAAAATACCCACAACTAGTTATGTCAATGCAACCATAATGAAAATGGCATGATTTTCCTAAGGAATAGGGAGGGAAATTATTTAAACCTTTGGGCCAATGGGGACAAGCCAAATGTCAAAGGGAGAACCCATCAAACCCTCAACTACCCATTTTGTCTTTTGTGCCAATCATTTAATTCTGCCAGAAATTGGTTGAAGTAGTCATTGCATGGGGATGGGAAGAGTATGGGCATGAATTTCAAATTTGGGGAAAACCCATTTTTCGGGAAAGTTGTTTTTGACTTTTGGGGCAAGAAAACACCCAAAATGCATGCCCATTTTCCCATACACCCACGCTCTTCATTTGCTCACGCGGGGAAAGCTTGGGATTTGTTTTACCTTCACGTTTTTGCTCAGTTTCCTCATCTTATATGCCCAGAAATCCTTTTTTGGTGTTGTTCAGCAAGTGGGAAAGGAACATTTTCATTTTGGGAGTTTATGGCAATCATTTGGTTCCTGTAATGCCATAAACGTCCTCAAAATTCATGGGAAAATAAGATTCACGTTTTTGTGGTCTATGGAGGCGGGTTTTTCCCATGCGAAGCCAATGAACATTTGTTGAAATCGATTTTGTCTCCTAGGGTTTTTTTAACAACTTACCCTCTTTGATTTTAGCTTCCAGGACATTTTATCCATGCCCAGCACTGTAATGGTGATGTAATGAATTCATTTTTGGCCATGTTAGGGCCAAAACGTCCTTGGGAAATCGAATTGTTGTCATAGGTTTCTCTTACCCTCCTTGGAAATTAATTTTGTGGCCGAACTATTTTTCCTAAACCCAGGAATGGTGTATATTGTTGTGTGTACAATTCATCTTTGGACTATGTAGGAGTGGGAAGGAGTTTCCTTGACAAACCTAGTGTTTTGTAGGAGCCTCATAGACAAAACTAGAGGGTTGGCTCTCTTCTCTACACCCCCTGAATAACACTGGAAGGGAATTCATGGCCTGAGGGACTGTGCAGCAGAGAAGGGAATGATTCCTTGTGTTGGGTGTGTGTGGATGTCTTAGGAGTCAAGCTAGTTCTAGTGTAGGCATCCTTAGCTCTTTAATGAGCCTACTAGCTTAGCAGACAATGCTTTCATCTCCTGATAATATGATAAAACCAAACATGGCTTTGGCTTGACTGACTTTGACATATCTTTGGCTATGCGTGAGTCTGCTTAGTTTCCTTTTCCTTGGGGAAATCATGCCCAGCTCAGGGGTGGCAATGTTGCTGAGAGATTAAGGAGCACACTGGCCTATGGTTGGGTGGAACGTTGCAGCGACATAGTTGGTTGCGGGGAGCTTCATTCGAAGATAAGTATTCCTTGTGTATTAACCCCTGCAAATGCATATATTTGTTTTAATGAATTATGGTGAATATGATTAATGCTTGAATGAATGAATTTGCTTCTGTTGTATAATTGCATTTGTCATGCATATATGTATGTTAGTTCAATGCATTTTTTTATGTATGATGGGGCTAGTTCTCGGATAGATAGTATATTGGTAGTGTCCTCTTCACCGGTCGGAGGGTTGGGGACGTTACACATATATATATCATAGGTTATATATTAAGACCTTTACTATTGGTCACCCAGCCGCCAATGTGGGAAGTCAAGATATAGCTGCTCATGTAAGAAACTAAACACCAATCATCATTCAAATAATTGTATTCTTTTAATTACATTTAATAAAAAAATATTACAGACTTTAGAAAATTGAAAAAGGATTCCCATATCAAAATGAATTAATACTGATGAGTGATTCATATATATCACCTGCGATGACATTGTTGGTTTATCCCACAATACTGAGAGGGGGGTTGAATCAGTATTGTCAGTTTTTACTTTAAAATACACAAAATAAACAATCAAGACACATATTTGATCATGGAAACCTCAAAATAGCAAACCACCAACACAAACTCATTAATAAGATGAATTTACAAAATTGTTTATCTGCTTCTATAGAAAGGATGCAAAACACACCCTAGGATTTTCCTACAACTACAGACTAGGATGCTACAACACCCCTATGGTTTTCTGCTTGCTTCAACAGACAACGATGCTATGACACCCTGTTCTCCAGCTATGACTGGAAGGAGGCTTCGACCTCGTATAGACTTGTGGCCTGCCCTAGCACCACCCTGCCACCCTGATCTGATTTTCTCAATATTTTGGAACGATTGTAAACTATTCACTTTGGACTCTGTCAATCTTACTAACATAGACACTTAATTATTTACACATTCTTTTATTTAAATACCCTATACATATTTCGTATCAACACAACTCTCCATAGCTGTGCTCTTTCGTTTTGGATCGTGATTGTTTATTTATAGACACAACCAATCATCATCTACCCGTTCAACTGTCGCATCACTTTAGCAAAGGAAATGTTTTGTTCTTCCCACAGCTTAGAATTCATTTTCACAACCCTGTTTATCATTTTCTGTTGCATCCGTAATCTTCATCACTAGATACAATCCGGACAGTAGATCTTTTGTCTAGATCTCTTCAGACCATTGATCTATTCTACAGATTTCCTTCTTAAATCGTATTTTCTCAACAAGTTTTTGTTTCAACGATTCCCCTCCATTGATCTTCATCGGGCTTCTTCTTGAGCATCAATCTCCATATTGTGGGATGCGGGATGCAGGATGCGGGATGTCGACTATCTGCTTTTGCCTTTCCAAAAACTATTTCCGCACTGTGAAACGCAAAAGTCGGATTTCCACCGTTGATCTTCCTCAGGCTTCTTCTTGATTTTCTATCTCCAGATTGTGGGATGCGGGATGTGATATTTCCTCAAATCGTATCTTGACTTTTTGCAAGCTCCTTTTCGCAAGATCCTTTCCACAAACTCCTTTCCGCAAGCTTCTTTCCCCAAACTTTCTTTTGAACCGTCGATCTCTTACGGAGTCTTTCCTGACCTTGAATTTTCCGAATCGCGGGTTCATAAAATATTTAAACGTTACTTTCGCAATTCCCTTTCCGCATTTTTTATTCTGCACCATCGATCTCTTTTAGCAGAACTAATCTCAGCCATTTGATCTTGACATTCTACGGAACTTTGGATTTTCCGCCTAACTGTCGAAATTAATCCTCAATCATCGGATCTAGTGAGGGATTTACCTTTGTTGTCCAATCTTAATCCTTCATGGAACTTTATCACTTCGTACGTGTTTAACCTTTGTGCTAGTTCATTCGGTAAGAACATTGGATGATCAATCTCAGTCGTTCAACTTGCTATAGGGTTATCCATTTGTCATTCACCCTGCAAGCTACAACCTTCAGTCTGCTATCATATCTTTGAATTCTGATAACTAATTTGACATCAATGACAACTAATTTACTGAACAATATCCACCTTTGGCATTGATGGCAAGATCTTTAATCATTCTCCCCCTTTGACACCAATGACAAAGAGACCTCTATGTCTGGCAGCTCCCCTTGTCATCATATATCCCCTTGAGATTGCGCTTCCTTCTTTTAGTGCTTTTGTAAATGAATGACTCCCATCTTATGTCTAAGATGCTCAAAGGCTTCCTTAGGTAGTGGTTTGGTGAAAATGTCAGCAATCTGTTCTTTTGTGTCAATGTATTCTAATATGACAGCTTTTTGAGATACATGTTCTCTTAGATAGTGTTACTTGATTGGTATGTGTTTTGTCTTAGAATGCATGATAGGATTTTTAGGCATATTTATAACACTAGTGTTATCACAGTTGATCACTATTTGATGTTCATATTTTACAAGTAGATCTTCTAGGGTTTGTTTCATCCAAATAACCTGAGTGCAGCATGATGCATGCAGAAGCAATATATTATGCTTTTGTTGTAGAGAGTGAAATGGATGGTTGGTTTTTACTTGACCATAATATTAAAAATTTCCCATAAAGAATGCTGCTCCACTAGTACTTTTCTTATCATCAACGCTTCCTGCCCAATATGCATTAGTAAATGCTTTCAAGGTAAAGTCTTGTCCTTTTGGATACCATAAACCATACTCCATGGTACTTTTTAGATATTTAAAAATCCTTTTTACTGTTGTTACATTTGTTTCTTTGGGAGCTGACTGGAATCTATCCACCAATCCAATAGTTTGCATCACATATGGTCTTGTGGTTGTCACATATAGCAGAATGCCAATCATGGATCTAAACATGGTATGATCTTCTTCCAGAGATTCATCATCCTTACTTAACTTGCAACGAGTGACCATAGGAGTACCAACAGGTTTGTAATTTTCCATTTTAAAAAATTTCAACATATCTTTGATCAAATTAGTTTGAGAGATGAAAATTCCTTCATCTGTTTGGTAGACTTACAATCCCAAGAAGAATGTCAATTCACCCAACATTGACATTTCTAATTCTTTCTTCATTTCAGAGGCAAAGTATACCCTTAGGATTTGAATATATCTTCCAAAAATGATATCGTCCACATAGACAACAACAATGATCATATTTTTATCTTCGATTTTTAGGTAAATATTACTTTTAGTGACTCCTCTTTTAAAACCTTGTTGTTTCAAGTAACTATCTAGTCTTGAAAACCATTCTCTTGGAGCTTGTTTGAGACCATAGAGTGCATTTTTCAGTTTACCAACATACTCTTTTTTTTCAGACAAGCCCTTCAGGTTGTTCCATATACACTTCTTCTTCTAGTTTTCCATTCAGGAATGCAGACTTGACATCCATTTGATATACTTTGAAGTTTTTATGGCATGACAATGCTAAAAACATTTTGATTGCTTCAAGTCGAGCTACAGGAGCATTAATTTCTTCAAAATAAATACCTTCCACTTGGGCATACCCCTTACAAACCAATATTGCTTTGTTCTTTATTACTTGTCCATCTTGATTGAACTTGTTTTTGAAAATCCATTTGGTTCCTACAATGTTCTTATCTTCGAGTCTTGGGACAAGTTCCCAGGTCTCATTTTTCTCAATCTGATCTAGTTCTCCATTCATGGCTTTGACCCATTCATCACTTTTGTTGGATTTTGTAAATTTCTTGGGTTCTACTATTGAGAGTAGGGCTTTTTACACATCTAGTAGTTTTCTTCTTGTTTTGACTCCAGCATTTTTATCACCCATGATCTGTGACTCCAAATGATCCTTTTGTACCCTTCTAGAAGGATTTTTAGTGTAAGGTCTAGGGAAGTCTTCATCATCTTCCTGGGTATCTTCATTTTCTTTGTCTTCTTCTTCATTATGAATGCTCTCGTCCTTTTGCAAGTCTTTTATTTCATCATCACATGTATTTTCAATACTGTCAAGATTTTTCTCTTTCTTTGGTTTTATATCATCTACTTTCACATCAGCACTTTCTACAATTTTATGTAACCTTTTATTGTAACACCTATATTCCTTTTTGGTAGATAAGTATCCTAAAAAGATTCCTTCATCAGTCCTAAAGTTGAACTTTCCAAGGCCATCCTCGTTTATTTTGATGTAACAGTTACTGCCAAACACATTAAAATATTTGACTAAGGCTAGCCTTCCATACCACAATTCATAGGGGGTCTTATCCTTATTCACTCTGAGTTGTCCTGTGTTAAGTATGTAGACAAATATGTATACAACTTCTCTCCATAATGAATCTGACAGTTTTGCTTCATTGAGCATATTTTGGTAGCTTCTTGGACTGTTATGTTTTTCCTTTCAACAACCCCATTTTGTTGAGGAGTTTTTGTAGCTGAAAATTGTCTCTTAATTCCATGACCTTCACAAAACTCATTGAATTCATTTGAGGTAAATTCTCCCCCGTTATCTGATATAAGACACTTGATTTTCATACCTGACTCATTTTCAGCCATTTCCTTGAAGATTTTAAATTTTTCAAAAGCTTCTGATTTTTTTTTGAGGAATTCCACCCATGTCATCCTTGCGTAATCATCAATGAGCAACATGAAATAGTGATCTCCTTCCAGGATTTTAGCTCTGGTTGGTCCACAAAGGTCTATGTGTATCATTTCCAGAGGGTGTGAGGTCATATGTTCTTTTATTTTAAAACTGGCTCTCATTTGCTTCCCATGTTGAAAATGTTTACATACAGAGTTTAGAGGACCTAGAATCTTTGGTAGATCTCTTATAGCTTCCCTTGTGCTTATTTTGGCAAGATTGTCAAAACTTAAATGTCCCAGCCTTCTGTGCCATAACTAACTTTCATCTACCATACTTAAGTAGCTTTGGTTTTCATTTTCCAATATGTATACATTGTTTTTATTTCTCATAGCAATGCCAATGACCTTTCTTGATTTCACATGTTTATGATTCAAAGATACAAATGTGTCCTTGGTCACATGTTTGACTTAAACTGAGAATATTGGGCTTGATTTTTTCAACTAGCAAAACATTTTTTTCTTTGATCTTGTTGTTGACAATAGTTGTTCCTTTGTTGATTATTTTGGAGGACATACTGTCTCCAAAAGTGACTTTTCTCTTATTATCTTTTAGTGTTATGAATTTTCTTGGGTCACCGGTCATATGTTTTGAACAACCACTGTCCAGTTGCCATAAGTTTTGGTTTTCAGTTGCATGTAAAGCAATCAGGGAACTTCCTTTTTTTTCATTTTCTCTCCAATACTTGTTTTGTTTGGTTTTCTGAGGTTTGATTGCAACAGTATTCCTTGTATGAGTCGTCAGTTTACAATCTCTTACCATATGTCCATGGCTATTACACTTATAACATTATATGTCATATTTTTTTAGTAATGTAAAAAGATTCTTATTTCCCTTCAACTTATTACTTGATGACTTCTTCTTGTATTTAGAAACCTTTCTTTCACTTCTGCAGTTTAAGGCTTTATGACCAAAATTATTACAAGAAAAACAGTGACCTAAAAATATCTGTAGATATCTATTTGGTCTCTTGGGTGCTATATTACTTCTATTTTATCTTGAGAAATTAATCATGCTTTCTTGCTTCCTTCCCTTTTAGCTGGAGTCTTTAGTATTTTAGCATAGCTTTTCTTACTTCCTTCTTGATTGGTGATGGGAAAACTCTATGGCTTCTTCTCTTTAACGAACCCCAAACCAAACCTATCACTTGATGATCTTTGGATACTCAAAATGTCATCTAGAATCCTTGAGCTATTCTCAAACTTTGATTTGATAGATTCTTCATTAAGCTTTCTCTTGAATTGCATGATTTCTTCTACAAGCTTTTCAAACTCCTGTATTCTTCTTTTGAGCTGTAGGTTTAGGTCCTCCTCAATCTTTTTGGCATCTAGGAGTTGAGCTTCCAACTGACTGATGACAAGATTTGATCGTCTGTTCTTTTTCCTACATTTCTCAAAGTTCTTCAAGAGAGTTAACAAGTTCATCTCTTAGATCTACTTCTCCTCTACGTCTGAGTCACTATTTGAGGCTTGGGTTTCTAGGCCCATAAATAAAACTTTAGTTTCATCAACTTCACTTCCATCTGAATCTTCATTTTCTTCCATGGTGTAAACAATTTTCTTTTTCCCATAGGATTTTTTCTTGTTTCTTGGTTTACCCATTTTTAATTTTGAAGTTTCATTTTCTTCATTCTCATCTTGTTTAGTGTAGGTGCATTTAGAGGCATAATGTCCAATCCTTCCAAAATTAAAACACTTTAAAGGTAACTTCCCCTTGTATTTTCCAGTCCCTCTCTCAAGTTTATTAATGAAAAGATATTCCTCATCATTTGGGTTTTCTGATTGATTTTTTATGGAGGCTTTACAAGCTACTTCTTTTCTTGAAGATCTATTTTGTCCTATTCTCATTTCATGCACAGTGAGAATTCCATGTAACTCATCTATTGTTACCTTTTTAAGATCATCTCATTCTTCTAAGGTGGATACCTTTGGGTAATATCTCATTGGTAATGTTCTTAGTACCTTGCTTACTACTTATTTTTCTTTTAATTTTCCTCCAAGCCCTCTAATCGCATTAACAACTTCATCCACACAAAGAAGGTATTCACCAACATTCTCTTCTTCTTTCATTTTAAGACTTTCAAATTGACCTTTATATGTTTGAAGTTTGGATTCCTTGACCTTAGATTCTCCTTCATAGATAATCCTCAACTTGTCCCAAGTTTGTTTGGCAGATGTGCATTGCATAACTTTAGTAAATATCGAGTCTGTTAAATGATTTAAGATTGAGTTTAGAGCTTTGGCATTACCTTCATATTCACTTAATTCAATTGTGTATGTAGGGTATTGGTTTCCTATTTTAAGCTCCTTTTCTATTGTTGCCTAAACCTTCCATCCTAGGGACATCAGATGAGACCTCATTCTTACAATCTGGTAAGCATAATTTTCTCCAGTAAATAGTGGAGGTTTGTTAGTGGTCAGTCCTTCTTTTTGATCCATTGTACTTATTGGATGGGATTCTCCTTTCAGTGGTTAAGTTGTTGCGAAGGAACCTGCTCTGATACCAATTGTTGGTTTATCCCACAATACTGAGAGGGGGGGAGTGAATCAGTATTATCAGTTTTTACTTTAAAATACACAAAATAAACAATCAAGACACAGATTTTAATGTGGAAACCTCAAAATACAAAACAACCAACACAAACACATTAATAAGATGAATTTACAAATTTGTTTATCTGCTTCTACAGAAAGGATGCAAAACACACCCTAGGTTTTTCCTACAAGTACAAACTAGGATGCTACAACACCCCTATGGTTTTTTCCCTGCTTCAAGAAACAAGGATGCTATGACACCCTGTTTTCCAGCTACGACTGGAAGTATGCTTTGACCCCCTGCACACCTGTGGCCTGCCCTAGCACCACCCTGCCACCTTGATCTGATTTTCTCAGTCTTTTGGAATAGTTGTAAACTATTCACTTTGGACTCTGTCAAGCTTATTAACAGAAAACTTAATTCTTTACACATTCATTTATTTAAATACCCTATACCTATTTCGTATCAACGTAACTCTCCATAGCTATGCTCTTTCGTTTTGGATCGTGACTGTTTATTTACAGACACAACAAATCATCATCTACCCGTTCAACTGTCACATCACTTCAGCAAATGCAACGTTTCCTTCTTCCCATAGCTCAGAATTCATTTATGCAACCCTGTTTATCGTTTTCTAGTGCGTCCGTAATCTTCTTCACTAGATACAATCTGGACAGTTGATCTTTTGTCTGGATCTCTTCAGACCATTGATCTATTCTACAGATTTCCTTTTAAAATCTTATTTCTGCACCAAGTTTATGTTTCAATGATTCCCCACTGTTGATCTTCATCGGGCTTCTTCTTGAGTGTCGATCTCCAGATTGTGGGATGCGAGATGTCGACTATCTGCTTTTTCCTTGCCGCAAACTCCTTTTCGCACTGCGGAATGCGGAAATCAGTTTTCCACCGTTGATCTTCATTGGGCTTCTTCTTGATCGTCGATCTCCAGATTACGGGATGCAGGATGCGATATTTTCTCAAATCGTATCTCGACTTTCCGCAAGCTTTCTTCCACACCGTCGATCTCTTGCGGAGTCTTTCCTAGCCTTTGATCTTCCAAATTGCGGGTTCATAAAATCTTTAAACATTGCTTTCATAATTCCCTTTCCGCATTTTTTGTTCTGCACTGTCAATCTCTTTTAGCGGAACTAATCTCAGCCGTCCGATCTTGATTTTTAACAGAACTTTGGATTTTCCGCCTAACTGTTGAAATTAATCCTTAATCGTCGAATCTAGTGCGGGACTTACCTCTGTCGTCCAATCTTAATCCTTCGCAGAACTTTATCACTTCATACGTGTTTAACCTTTGCGCTAGTTCATTCAACAAGAAAATTGAATGATCGATCTCAGACGTTCAACTCTCTATAGGGTTATTCATTTTTCATTCACCCTGCAACCTGTAACAGGGTTATTCCTTTGTTATTCTGGATACCTACAATCTTCAGTCTGCCACCATATCTTTGACTTTTGATAACTAATTTGACATCAATAACAACTAATTTACTCAACAAACATAATAATAAAGCTCTTATATAAGATTTTCTATGCCGTTGACATGATTAAAAATATAATATGTCAATGCAGTAATTAGGAATATCTTACATAAACCTTTTTTTCTTTATTTTCTACTTCCAACTTTCCTTTTAGAGCTTTTTAAAGTTGAAGTTATTACATTTGAGTGCAATAACTCCAAAACAACTTATCCCACTTTAAAAATATCAGTTACTTAAAACATTCACAGTATAATGACATACTTTTTATACTTCCAAAAAATAATTGCATTATATATGAGGCAACGAGAATATATAAAGAAGCTAGCTAAAAATATAAAGATTTGCATTTTTTTTGGTTGGAATTAGACAACTTAAGAAAGGCAGAGTTCTTATTGATCCGGAACTTTGCTCGATTTTTTCAATCATCTGGTTCGGTTTAAAATGTGTTAAAACTTTAGGGGCAAAGTTACATAGAGGAACTCTCCCATCATATCCTGGGAATGTTTCTTCCCACTACTCTGCATGAAAATGTAATCCAAAAATGTATAAATGGTTGTGTTTTTAGCTCCCTTAATATATAAAGAAGTTGACTAAAAACACAACGATTTGCACCTCCTTGTCAAAATCCAACAACTCAAAGAAAGAAGAGTTCCTATTTATCTGGAACTCGGCTCGATTTTTCGAGCATTTGAATTAGTTTAAAATAGATTAAAACCCTAGGATAAAAATTCCATAGAAGCACTCTGTCATCATACCTTCTATAGAATTTTCACTGGAACTTTACGTAAACTTAAAACCATTATATAGATATGCATATATATACACACAAATGCAAACCATTATATAGATATGCATATATATACACACAAACGCGTACACATAGTTATATTATAAATGATAAAAAAAAGGTAATAGGTAGACAAAGTGATAGTTTTCAATTTTAACGAGATATAGAAGGTAATAGTTAGATAAAGTGATAGTTTTCAGAACTTCGAATCCAACATCGCTGATAATATCTATAATCTTATTATGTCACTAAGGGAATATTAAGAGTATTTTTTATATAGTTTGTTATTTAATATATTAAATAAATTAAATGAAAATTTTGAAAACACATTTTTTTTTAATTGTTGTCTGGTTGGGTTTTCCTTCAGAGAAGCCAGAAGCTTGCGCAGTAGTGATATCCGCATAAAAACTTGGAAAGAGATTTAAATATTAAGACTGATTTACCCAAAATTCAACATTTGCTTGATCGTTTTTCGGCTTGTCTTTCGAATTTTGCTGGAAGCTTCGTGGTTTCGAATCCTGTAGCTCAAGAGCAAGCTGAGATGAACTACTCGTCATCTTCAACATCGGTTGCAGGGTGTCTGCTGAGAACATTCCGAGTAATTGGCGAGAGAGCTGCAGGCAGACTGCATGGCTTGGCTTGTGTTAAGAGGATAGGGGCTTTCTTGGGCTGCTCTCCTACTCTACTGGAAGACCACGCTGAGAGAATAGATGACTTTACTAATGTTAATGTTCATAATTTGTAATGATTTGATGGTGTGAGAGTATAAAGAAAGTATATTTTTAACTCCAAAGGTTAGCTCAATTGGTAAGCCTTGGGCACACTCTCTCGGTTCGGGGAGAGGTCAAGGGTTCGAGCCTTGAATCCTTTGGGGTTAGGCCTTCTGCGAGGATGGCCAGCTGGTGTGTTGGAAGCTGAGTTCTCAGGTAGAGTAAACTATATCTATCACTATTTGCACTGGGGTGACCCCTACACTGTTGTTCAGTGATAGCTTACTCCTTTACAACAAAATGTAATCCTTTACTACAAAATGTAAAAAGTAAAGGAAACTCACAAAAATGTAAAAAGTAATTTGCAAAGAAAATTGTAAAACTATATCTTATAAAGTAAAAGATTAAGTGAAAATATAAATTCTACAAAATAAAGATTCATGTTATATTAAGAAAAGCTTAAGTAAAAATGTAAATTCTACAAAAACAAAGAAACAAAGATTCATGTTATGTTAGAAAGTAAAACATTAATGGAAATGCCTGAAAAACAAAGATAGCTTCTCTTACATTTACAACACGGTTAATAAACCATAGTACAATGACAAAAAACATATGGCTTCTCTTACAATTACAACATCCTTAATAAACCATAGTACAATGACAAAAGACATATGTTTAATAGTTAATGGCTTTGGACAGTTGCGATGACCAAATGGATTTTAAATCTTAGTAAGTTCCAAGCACTCCTGTGTTGACATGATTATAAGCGTGAATATAAGAGGATGAGGTTGCACTGAATGAGGTTAGTAGAAGATTGGATTTATATGTACATATGATGGAGCCCGACGAGCATCAAACATTGTACTGTACAAAATTAATGGAAACTGGCCACAGACCATCTCTCGTCTATCATGAACAGCTGCATGCTTTTATTTAGGTTTCATGTACATATTAGATTTTATGTATTCAATTAGCTGAAAGACATATTTCTCTGCAACTAGGCTTATATACAGAAGATATATAGTTAATACGTGTTATAATTTTATAAGTAAAACTTGAAGAAGCCAATAACTTGTGGTAACTAAGTAAGGTATCACTCTAAGGCATCAAATGATACCTTACTTAGTTCGAATAGATAGCTTACTCATTCCCAGATTATTAGATGCAAATGGTGGAATAAATAGCTTACTCATTCCCAGATTATTGTGTAACTTGTAATTAAAAGTTGCTAAAACTTCAAAATGCATGGCACTGGGCGGAGCGATTAGTCGGGAAATTTATCCAACAGTTCCGTTTGTTGGACGACGACATGGACGGCATCAAATCGAGCTTTGGAGAACGGTTACTGTTCCGAAGGTGGAGAAAAAGGTCGGTAAAGTGAAAGTTATCAGTATCGAATCTGATGACGACAACCGGAAAATTGACGAACTGCAACAGCTTGATCATGAATTGTATAATTGCAATGTATTTACTGGTGCAACGAAGTGTAAAATAGTTTTGTATGGAAATAATAAAAGTAGATTTGGTATTTCTGTTGGACGAAAGTTTGATCCCATACGCTTCAAAAGCTTTTGGTCGCGAAGTTTCCATGGCTGAACTGTGAATTTTATTTTTCTTTGCGTGGTGCTCAAATAATAACTTTGTTTTCGTAATTTTCTTAAGTGCTTTTAATGCTGCATATCAACAGCGAAAAATCAATTTGGAAGACTTACACAAAAATAGAAATCTAAATTTGAAGTTTGGTTTGGTGGTTGTTTTTTTTTTTTTTTATCAATTCAAAATTAAAAGAAAATATGTATTGTGTATCTTGTTATACTTAAATGCATTTTAATTAAGATTTAAATAAGTTTCAATTAAAGAAAACGCCTTTAATGAAACCAGTAACAATTTCTTTTTATCTTTTTGTTTATTAAATAGTATTTTGTTTTGTGATTATATTAACTCTAACAATCTCGTATGAATAATGTATATAAAATTGTATATTTTATCTTTTGTTTATCAGCCACTTTACTTGTGGTCATGCTAGTTTAATTTATATAGAGTGTACATTCTTGTTTATAATTAAGAGGACCATGGATGTTGTTTCACAAAATTAATTTATCGAATTTTTTGGTTTCAAATTAAATTTTTTGGGTAATATTATTCCGCTCTCAAAATTTTGTAAAATATGTATTTTTAATTATATTTTTATTAAATTGTGTAAAAATATGTGAGGTTCCAAATTTTATATTTTTATTTATTTTATTAAAATATGTAAAATTGTTTTTTTTTTTACTTTCTTTTTAATTAAACTATATAATATATATATAATAAAAAATAAAAGACTTTTATCAAATATAAACAATTTATTTTATCAAATATAATCTATATTTTTGGAATTTATGTCCGATGGAAATTTATATTTACCATGGAATTTATAGGTAAGATTAAATCACAAGTATAAGGTAGAAAATAAAAATAATTTAATTAAAAATTAAAGTAAAAAAAAACAATTTTACATACTTTAATTAAAAAAACAAAAATACAAATATAGAAGACTTTATCAAATATAATCCATATTTTTGGAATTTATATGTACGATGGAATTTATAGGTAAGATTGAATCACAAGTATAAGGTAGAAAATAGAAATAATTTATTTTATCAAATATAATCAAAGATTTTTTGAATTTATATGTACCAATGAATCATATTAGGATAAGAT
>LPNX010386788.1:1657200-1678097 GCA_001517045.1 Pseudotsuga menziesii
AAACTCGTACCTTATTCCAGACGGTTGAAGTAAATCCCCATTGAGCTTTCCAACTTCAGCTTGAATTCATGAATCACTTCCTCAACAATAAGTAAACAAGACAAGCATACTACATATATGGGTGTTAGATCTACTCTAGCATATATAATCAACAACCTATAAGCATTTGAAATCATCCATGGATAAAATATTCATTCAAACATACATTATTGGACAGGAAAAGATATTTCTATTAATATAAAATCAGAGATTACAATGAATACAACCTCTGTCAGCACGTTTGCGAATCGGAGAAACTGAATCCCCCACTTGGGCCTCCATCAACTCAATCCTCCATCTCTTGATAGCAAGCTCACAAGAAAAAGGCAAGCTTGGGAAGAACACTAAAGTGCTCCAAGGGACAAAGGGATGCAGACTCAAGCACAAGTTTCGGCAACAATGGACTATAGTTTCTTTGCTCTCAATTCTCTTCTGCCTTCAATGTATCCAAAGGGTTCCTTATATATCTTTTCAATGGGGTAATGAAAGGTCGAATCCAAGCGATCTCAAGGCATATGGAAGGCCAGGAGACAAGTGAGTCGGATCCATGTCAAGGAAAATTTCAAAAGGATTTGGATTTTTGTACACATCTCGATGTACGCGGTTTTAGAGGTCAAACCCGCATATATACGCGATAAAAGGTTTAAAAGTCGCGTATATCAATGTTCACATGTTTTTATGGATGGTCTAGGAAACATCAAAGGACAAAAAATGGTCCAAGGGGTCTAAGGAGTCTGCAAAGGGACAGGGGAAGGCCATACAAGTGTGATTCACCTAGTGTGGTAAAATCTGCTATAACAGATTCCCCCTAATGTGTGAGGTCAGAGGGGTCATACGATGGCCGAAATACATTATAAGTCCATCCCAGAAGTGGAGTGATGAAGAATCCCAAATGGAAGACCAACCACCCAATCAGCATAGTACAATGATACAACTCTGCATATAACTGCAAATACATATAGCAGTCCCGGATACATAAGAATACAATGGCCATGAATAGGCATGATACAAAATAAGACATAAGTGGTCATCACCACATACAATATACATAGATCAGAATCTCCATGATGAAGATATACAAAGGATCATGATCTCCATGAAAGCTGAAGATATATAACAGATCAAGATCTCCATAATGGTTGGAAATGTCTGACACACACTGGAATCAAGTCACGAGAGCTGAAATCTCATGAACACTTACACGATCAAGGAGGTAGCATATAAGAGATGCCACCAATCTAGAAGGTCTTCTACACAAACCGCTACGAGTACAAATCCTACTATGTGAATAGAGGTGTCGAGGTTGAACATAGTATTCCATCGTCTGATTACCGGTCATTGATGTATATCGTTAACAGACGTGAGATCACCCACCGATAATGATAATGGGAATCAAGGTACTAGAGTGCAAACTAACAAGTGTGAATAGGTTTGTTGAGGTCGAACACTTGAGAGGATCCATCGATTAGGGGACATTGATGTATTCCCAAAAAATATCGTTGGCGAGAGAACCTGCCACTGATGATTGCAAGTCTCAAGGCACTCAAAAATGACTCTAGATTCCAATCCCAGAATAAATGATCTGAAGTTGATGGGATGAAATCCATTGGAAGGAGGGCATTAAGGCATCCCCCATCATCCAAAACGAGGAACTCAGCAAAGCTGTATAATGTGGAAGAACTCGATCATAAGGTGCACAAACCAGTAACTGTACCAGGAATGGTCGACATGCAAAGTCAAGATAACTGAGGAATGGCCGACTCAGGTTTCAACTTCCTTCGAACAAGAGCATAACGGCGAATGGTGACTGAATAAAGGCAACATAGACTCGATATACAACACTGGGACATCTCTGCGACACAGGAGGCATTGACAGAGGCTCCATGGGGACTGGAAGCTTAACCAGTCGGTGGAGATAAACTTAGATAAACGAGTACAACTCCTAAAGTCAAACTATAAAGCCAACCAGTGGATGTGATATACAGTGCTCTGTTCGAAGGTGACATGACTCGACAGCTGCCAAAGATAACATATTTCCTTGTCCGACTTTTTGGTTTTTAATTTTTTTTTTTTGGACTTTCTCAAATATTTAAAAAGCTTGAAAAAGAATAAAACTGCTTTGTAGTTACAGACTAGGAGGAGACGAGTGTCATAATGGGCAAACAAACTAGTTCCAAGCAGTGGAACATACCTATGCTCAATGCAAGGATACATGTGTAGGATAACGACACTCGGGGGAAAGTCCCCTCCTAGTAAAAATAGGGAATCAAGCTGCAAAGGATATATAAAACGGCTCTGCATGGCTAAACATGAGACAAAATCGGGCAATATGGCTGAAACTCAATGTTAGGGAAGCCGACGTAAGGATCAATAAGGTAGGCAAAGCTCATGATAATGCAATTACAACTTGACATAAGGGAGTCCTGAGGGAAATATGCCAGCAAAAGATCAAGAGGAGTATGAGGCTCTTGCGAAATGTCATGGCAATACTATACAATGGACCCCCACATCCTAAGGGACAAAATGTCGGCATGGGCACCAAATGCAAATAAGGCGCTAACTAGGGTACCCATGTAAGGTCAAGCTCTACCATTCACATAATGCCACTTCTAAACAGCAAGAAGGTTTCGTGACATAATAGAATGGGTTCGTACCTAAGGCTATAATGAAACGGTCATAAAGTCATGCAAAATGCAATCAGAGGTGATCCTAACCTATATGTCAGTTTAAACATCATACCTATAACGGGCACAATTGGGTCAAAGCAACGATCGAAACGACGCTCAAAATGGTCTTCTACATCATAAATTAGTCCAAAAATGGTCCAAAAGAATTAGAAACGGTCCAAACTATAGAAAAGGGGGTAAAAAATTTCAAAAATTTCAAAAATTTCTATAAATAGTAAAAAATTCAAAACATTATATAACATTAGAAATTTTTACCCAATTGAGCTTAGAACTTCAACAACGAATTCCAGGAGATCCAGCTGGCAGAATCCACTACCGTTTTTTCCAAGTACTTACCCATACTCTACTCTTTAATTTTGATGCAAATTTTATCAATTTCCATGGAGTATTTAGGATTCTAGGCCCATCTTAAATGCGCGCCTCGGCCCACATGGAAATCAAGGGTTTTTCCGCGTATAGGTCTGGATATAGGCGGAAAATGCCCTCAAAGTCGCGTACATATGTGGTTGTTTAGCAAACAGTCACGTATGCGGCCGTGCTCAATGATTTTTAAGTATTCTAATGGATCAAACTCAAATTTTATGTGCAGGATGGTTCTAGAATGGAGAGAACGTGAGCACGGTGATGTAGAAGGGGTAGTAAGGGCAGATCTAATGGCTCAAAAAGATTTGCGATCATGTCGGCTCTACAAGTTTTGGTGTCTTGGTGATATACGGGCCAAACCAAGACTGCTTCAGATGCTAGTAGACTACTGGGATCCAGACTCATAGTCGTTCCAGATAGACGGGATGTCCCTCACCATAGAAGTGGAGAACATATACTTTATTACTAGACTTTACCCAACGGGGGGAAGTGTTGAACCTATGCTCTCGCAGGCTCAGAGGTGGCCTGACTATAGATGAGTACATTGCGGTGTACTACTATCCGAACATGGAGAAGGTGGCGGGTCAGATCCCAACTAACTCCATACAGGTGCTAGGCCTAAAGGCCATTCTACTGACACTGGGCAGGATAGCAGGGCTAGCCTCACTCCATCAGGCCTCACGGCCATTGATGTTCTATGTCGTGGAGTGCATGAGGCCCACAGTTTATGACTGGAGTATGACATTGTTGAGAAACATGAAACAACAGCTAAGCAACTGCAAGATGGGCAGGGTGCGAAACTTTGGTTTCAGCAGCATACTGAGCACGTTCTTCTTCAAGCGTGTTATGGGATTGAGCCCTAGAGTTGACATTCCTCTACACGGGGTTCAAGATCCATCCCAATGGCGTTGGGCGGATGCGATGCGCAAACTGGGTGGAGGTAGGGTGTCCAACCCCTATCTAGCTGATTTCTTTCTATGGTGGCGACGACAGATATTTTCCATTGATGACTACCCCTATGCGGGGATAGATTTCTAGGGAGACCCAGACATGTCGCTACCACCAGGATCGGCATATGGTGACATTGGTAACGAATCTCAACCCTCTTTTTAAAATTTTTGAGTTATTTAATTTTTTTGTGTTTTTTGATTATGTGGAATCAAAAGACATGTTTTTGGGTGATAGTACATAGTGACATCTACCATATGCATGCAGATGTGGGACCACAGCAGCCTGAAGGCTTCCCTCATCATAGACGGAGGGGAAGAGGAGACGACATCACGGGTGTGGATGCAGAGCGGACGCTCCAAATCATTCATACCAACTTCATGAGATTGACACACAGAGTACCCATGGTGCAAGTTGAGGACTTTCCTGAGGCCATGCACCACCAGGTGGTGGGTGTACCACGAGCATGGGTGCGGCTATTTCGATGAATAGCTAGAGTCGTGGTGACATTCCACGATCACAACCCCCCTCCTCCTCCACAGGCTTAGATACCTAGGAGTGATATATTTTGTACTGCTGTGTACTATATTTTGGTGGCTCAAGAGCCCCAGTTTTGTATTATGACACTATGTATTACCACATTTTGGATGTTTATAAAAACTTTTATGATGATCGATTTATTTATTTACATGTGTAAAAATTTATGTTTGTGATGAGCTTATTATGTATGAAACAAATGCCAATCTAACACGTAGTTAGCATATGAGTCAGCAACTTGATTATTAATTCTTGGAACATGTATGTATGTTATATTGTCAAATTGTCATTCTAACAATCTCACACGTAAGAATCTTCTTAATAATGTCGGATCTCTAACATGGTACAAACCATTAAGCTATGACACTACTAACTCCGAATCAAGTCGTACCTCAAGAGAGAGAACACCATGTGAAATGGCATCCCGTAGAAGCTCAATAACGGCACTATACTCAGCAACATTGTTTAAAGAGGGCCGTAAACATACGCCTCCTGAAGACAATACCTGACCCATAGGAGTATAAATCACCCAAGCAGTAGAAGCTAAGTGTTGAGTGTGATGGCTCGCACCATCTGCAAATCCTATGAAGGTGGAAGATTCCATTGACATCTGCCAAAAGAAAAGAAAACTAATCACAAACTCGATCACCATAAGAAAAAGACCTACCTATGCAAAACTGTATAATAATATACAATAACCAGCCTTGGCTGAAAATCATGCATAGTACTTTTTTGAGATAGAGCCCATTTCTAGGCTCTGCCAAGGTCGTTCCCTCATAATCCACTAACTCATAAGCGCCCTTCTCTAACACACGTTTAACGATGTAAGGACCATGCCACATGGGGTTAAGCTTTCCTGCCCCCAAGGGTTCTTTTAGTTGATCCCACAAAAGGACCAAGTCTCCCTCACTAAACCTCCTTGGATGGACAGACTTTTCGTACTAGACCTTAATGCGATGCTTATTTACTTCTAGAGCCACCAAGGCATCTTGGTGCTGCTCATCAAGTTGCTCTAGGTGGACCAAACACTCCTCCAACGGGGAAGTGTCTGGTAAGATTTATATGGCTAGCTTCAACGAAGGAATCTCGCATTCAACAGGCAATACCGACTCCACTCCATGTACAAGCTGATATGGAGAAAAATCCGTGGTAGTCTTAACAACGATTCTATAAGCCCACAAAGCAGGATATAACATAATGTGCCAATTAGTCTTTCTTTGTGCGATGGTTCATTGGAGAATGGATTTGAGTGATTTGTTCACTGCCTCTACCTGTCCATTCGCCTAAGGGTAATAAGAGGAGGAACGCTCCTGCTTATATCCTAACTTCGATGCCAACTCTTCCATCATACGATTCTGAAAGTGCGAGCCATGGTCGGTGACAAGCTCCTTCGGAATACCTAACCGAGTAATAATCTGGTTGAATACGAAGTGCGCGGTTGTCTCACCATCAGATTTAACTGTAGGCATGGCCTTAGCCCTTTTCATGAAGTAGTCAACAGCCACTATGATATGATGATGCCCCCCAGTTGAAGCTGGGTTGCAATCCATAAAATCAAGCCCCCACTTAGTGAAGGGACCGACAGTGATGATGGGATGTAATAGGGCAGGTCATGAGCACATATTCCATGCAAACACCTGGCAAGGGTGGCACTTCTTGACCGCATCTACACAATCTTTAAAGATTGATGGCTAGAAATAACCCGCTCTCAAGATTTTTTGGGCTGTAGAAAGCCCGGATAAATGACCACCACACGCCCCTCCGTGGGAATCATTCAGCACAAGCTCAGCCTCCTCATGAGTTAATCAATGACGTAAAATGGAATCTACCCCATGGCGGTATAAGGTGTTATCCACTATGAGGTAATTCTTGGATACGTGACGTAATCATCATCGTTCATCCCCATACCATAATAATAATATATAATAATATCCCCATACCATGGGTCCAAAGTTGAGATTAATAATATGTGCTCATCAATAAATGTATCTTCACAAACCATCTCCTTGGCTTTGCTTGGGAAATCCGATATAAGCTCCACAAAAATTAACGATTTCTTTGATTTTGCCGAAACAAACTCGAGGTCGAATTCTTGCAAGATGAAAATCCATTTAGTATACTTTCCCCCAATCATCCTTTGAGTGAGGACAAATTGAAATGGATTGACATGGGATACAACCAAGGTCTGGCAAAGGAGAATATAATGTCTCAACCGTTGAACCGCATGTACGGTAACTAATGCAAGCTTCTCAACATGGGAATAATGGATCTCCGCGTCAATAAGATTCCGGCTCAGATAGTATATGACATGCTCTTGGAGCTCCTCATCCTCTTGAACCAAAACCATACCAATCGTCTCCATGGATGCGGCCACATAAAGTAAAAAATCGCAGCTATAGTCTGGGGGACTAATCACCGGGGCCGATGCTAGGGCTCGCTTAAGCACATCAAAGGACTCCTAGGCTCGCTCATCCCAACAAAAGGTGGTGTCCTTTTTCAATAGACGCATAAAGCCTCTAGTAAAATTGGAAAAGTTGACAACGAATCTCCGTAAGAAGTTTGCCATGCCTTGCAAACATTGAAGATGTCTAATGTTCCTCGGGGAAGACAACTGAAGTATTGCCTTAACCTTCAAAGGGTCGACTCTTATACCCTACTTGGAAACAATGAACCCTAATAAGCGACCAGACTTCATGCAAAGATGCACTTGTGAGGATTTAACCTGACCAAATAATGGCGGCACCTTTCGAATACTAATCTCAAATGACAGGAATGACGCATTCTCATATGAGAATGAGCAACAAGGTCATCCAAAAATACTTCGATAATCGATTTGAGATCATGGAAGATCAAATTCATAGCCCGCTGAAAATTGGCTCTAGCGTTCTTAAGGATAAAAGGCATTTTTCGATATGCAAAGGTTCCCCAAGGACAAATAAATGCAGTCTTATGTTGGTCCTTAGGTTTAATTTGTATCTGATTGTATCTGAAAAAGCCATCCATAAAAGAAAATACCTTGCTACCCGCACACTCATCCAATATTTGATCTATAAATGGTGTAGGGAAATTATCTTTAGGAAAGGCACGATTCAAGTTGCGGAAATCAGTGCATATACGGATCACTCCTTGCTTCTTATCTACCAAAACAGGATTTGAAACCCACTCCGTCAAGGGAACGGGATAGATAAAACTGGCTTTCAATAGTTTCTCTATCTCTACCCTAATCGCGGGTGCCTTCCTAGGATTCACTGCACGCAAGAATTGTCGAACAGGCTTAGCATTGGGATAAGTTTTAATCTCATGTTCAACAATGCGAGGGTCGATACCTGACATTTCATCATAAGACCAAGCAAAGATATCATGAAATTCTTTAAACAGCTCGGTGTATTCTTGAATCTCAGCATGGGAACATTCTGCCCCAATATAGACATTCTCAATCCCGCCAGGATCGCGAGAGATATTGATAGGAATGGTAGGAGATATTTTCGCCATGTTCTCATCAGCCATCGAACAAGGAGAGCTTAATGGAACCATGGGACTACCAATTCTCTCACTAAGAACCTCCCTAAAGTCCTCACGCTCCAAGTGGTCAAGCTCAGGAAGAAAATAAGATCTATGATGCAACTCTTCCCAAGGTGGCTCAACCCCTGACATGGATTCAATAATTGCTTCATCTAAAGGAAAAACACTATCAAGGCAGTCATGTGTGTGAGAAGACTGAATTGCCCATGCAGGCAGCACATATGGGTCCTCCTCCTCCATCTGCGAAGAGGAAGGACTAGGCTCTGCAACACATCCAAGATTATCTTGATAAGCTACCATAGTTGCAGGCAACGGCACGTCCGTCACGATGGGCTCACTCGAAGTATTCATTATGGGAAGAATCCACGGATCTTCCATATGACTCGTGTGAAAGACACTGATCTCACAGATGTCGAAGCCTCATCAGAACTAGACCCTATCATAAGGATAGGTGCAGGACAACTAAAGCTTCCCATAAGGGATGGATACATGCCCACACCCACACTCTCAGTTGCTGGCTGAGAGTGCTCTACAATTGGGATCGAAGCTCCCGAAGATGTGATAACCGACGGATTCTTGAATGATGTTTGATCAAGTAACTATCTTCCCATTAAATGGAAAGCATATAACACGAAATAGAGAAGAAGCTATGGCTTGCATACTGTACATCCAATTCCTACCCAGCAAGAGATTATAGTCAAGGGGTGCATCAACCACCTCAACCTCTGTCACAGCGGTCTTTCCTCCCAAATGAACCTTAAGGGAAGGAAGGATCCCGTGCGGCCTAAACGATCTCCCATCAAATGCGGTCAACATGGTACCAGATTTAGACAACTCAGGGGAACCTAAACCCTTCCAACACGATAAAGACAACACAGAAGCAGCAGTGCCTTCGTCAATCATAGTGCCCTTGATGGTCATGTTAAGACATTCTACATGAATCAAAAGAGACACATAGTAAGGAAAGCGAGGCTGAAGTCCTACGGTTTCAAATTTAATCATAAAGGAAGAATTATCATCATTCACACCAAGGGCAGAAAGAAAATCCTTCCTTTGCGAAGGACAACTATGAAGTACTTCTAGTGCAGACATTGCACAAGGAGTGTGGCTCAAATCCTCGACAACAAAATAGTTCTGGGTGGCTCGGGCATTAGGATTGTGCCCCGGACGCTTAAGGACTCCCTTAGGAATGTGAGGTGCAACTTCAGGTTTATCCACAGGTTTTTCAATACGCAAAGGCGTCCCTGGTGGATCAGGTTCCTTTCCTGGGTTGGGTTGTGATGAACCATAGTCCTTCGCATGGGTCACAACCTTCGTAGCACGAACCATGTTAATGCAACCATGACCACTACCCTCTGGTGGATCTTGATCACCACCAGACTGATCATGGGTCCTCGAGTTCATGTTTTGATTGTGAGGTAAAGGGTTGGTCAGCACAGCTGGGCCCTATGCTAAGAATCTCGAGGCTTCATCGATACGAGGGCACAAGTAAGTGAGGTGATCCTCCTTACATAACTTGCAAGGAAACTTAACCTTAGGTTTAGATTGCTTGTCCCCCCCATCATTTCAGGTGTTCTTCTCATTAGTATTAACATTTTCATTCATATTCCCACCCTTACGATTGTTCTTACCCTTCTTTTTATTCCTTTCGGGTTGCTGGTTACTCTTCTGGTCTGACGATTGCACCAAAAGCACACTCGCCATTTGGGTGGGTTGAGATGAAGCCATGGCTTGTCCCGAAGTGGATTGGTTGATTGACAATTGACTGACCTATTTCACAACCGAATCCACAGGTTTAGCACTCGCACAACCAACAATGCCATCGGCATGTGGTCCAGGTTTAACTTTTGGGTTGAAACTAGAACGCGAAGCATTGGGAATGATCTCATATAACAAACTGGATTGAGCATAAATCAAATCCAGTTCATGCGCCCTAAAAATGGCTTGTTCCTCATTTTGCACTTCGGATGTAGAAACATACTTTGCTATATATGGCAATAACGACTTAAGGAACCATTCGAGGAGGAATTCCGGCGGTATAAAGGCTTTAATCAACCTCTTCTGTCTATGCCACTCTTGGATATGGTCCAAGATATGTGTGGATTTATCCTGCCGAAATGTCGACAAGAGTTCCGTACCAACATCATAACGCACTGGTAGCTGGAAGTGGTTAAGAAAAGTCATTGCTAGGTCATCGAACAAAGTGAGTGCCCCCCTAGGTAACTCTATATACCATTTTGCGGTAGGCCCTGCAAGGGTGCGTTGAAACAACCTTAAACGGATCGAATATTCATGTAAGGAATTTGAAGAGCACCATAGGTGAAACGTTGTAACATGTTCGCTCGGATCCTCTCCAGTTTTTCCCTCAAATTTGGGTATGTTCGAGGGAAGATTTGTAGGGACAGCCAGCCAAGCCGGGTCATGAGATACAAGATCGTTCATCAATCTCGACAAGTTAGGAAGATTTATCGTTGCGAGGAAAGGGAGCCTAGGATGAGCAGGTCGGTGCACCACTCCCTGATAGTTTTGATTCACATAGGTCTGATTACCATAACCACCATGGCTTGGACCATAATGTCCTCCTCCCGTTTGACCCGTGTAGGGTGGTATGGAAGCACCATAATGTGGTGTACCTTGACTATGTGGGGCTACAAAGCCATAATTATGAGAGTAAGTGGGTTGTTGATACCCGTACCCATAAGGTGAATAACCCTGTCCATACTGCGTCCGATAATAAGGTCCGTAAGTCATCCCATGAGATGTCCCATGAGACACTCCATAAGTAGGAATATATGCTCTGGAAGTAGGAATATACACTCCGGAAGTAGGAATATATGCTCTGTAAGTAGGAATATATGCTCTAGAACAGTAACATGACCTCTAGAAGTATGAACATGACCTCCCGAAACAACGAGCGGTACTTGAACCTGAGACACAACTGGTCGAGTAACAGCAGTATGGACATGACTTGTAGCAACATTCCAGCCTGAAGGACCACGTGAATGAGGCGGAGGAACAACATTCGAAGAACAAGCAACCGAGGACAAAGGGAATCTGTGAAACTATGTACGTGGTGTTCCCTATAGTCACTCGTCTTGGATCTGGTATCCTAATAGGATCACTAACCCTAGGCCTAGCAGGAATATGTGATGTAGCTTCCACCGCTAGGATGGAAGGTGCAATGTAACTCGTGCTCCCAAACCTCTCCACATGGTAAGGAATAGGAGTGCCCCCAGGCATAGTGTTAGGCTCAAAATATGACTCGACATGAAATGCCAAATCATGTGTGGGCATACCAGACATACCATAACTACCATAGCTAGTGCTCGTGAGCTCATAATAAGTCTAGTCTTCTGGCATGCCATACCGGTGATGCGTCAATGGGGGATCAACACTAGAGTAAGTAGGTCTATCATGAAAAGTACCTATCTCAAAAATTACAGGACCTAACTTAGTCAAATCATGTGAAGGATCATAGTTAGGAGTAAACTCCCCATCTTCCACTTGAATGGGAGAGGGTGGCTCAGGAATACCTTCTTCATGGTCTCCCATCGTGTGTGAATCAATGTGCGAAGTAGTCCGCCTAAATCGTTTGTTTCTCTCTCCCAAAGGAGGAGGAGATGTAGAAGGTGGAAGTCCTGCTAATCGACGAGAACGGTGAGGAGCTGCACCTGAATCGACAATGACTCAAAAAATGTAAAAGACTCTCTAATTACGCAAACCCTAGGCAAGCTAATGTGCATAGAGCATACAGCAATAAAATGAAAATCCAAACACAAGTAATCAAGGGTATGAAGCAGGTATTTCTCGCCTAGGAGAGGCTTGAGACTCCCATACACAACAAGCGGAGGCACGTAACCAATTATTGTTGTCACATGCCCCAATTTTGCAAAAATAATATTATCTTATTTGATTTTATTTCAAGACATTATGTTAAATTTTATGCTAAGTTGTAAATGATGACTCAGCAGAGTCAAGGATATTGAATGTAATTCTGAATATTTTAATTATAAATAAATAAAAGTGGAGACAACATCTTAGGAGAGCTGTTAAAAGAGTGTTTACTGGTCAAGTTGGTGGAGGAGACTAGGTGGAGAGAAAACAGACAAGTGGCAACATCCTCAAACTCTTCCAACTGTTGCAAGTGCCAACCTCCCTACATTTAGGGTCATGATCCCCCAAGAAAGTGGGATCAGAGCAGGTGGCTCAATTAATGACAACTAACCCAAAAGACCTAAGCAATATTTATAAAAATTCCCATTGAAGAGAGCTGAGGCTTCTCATTTTTCTAGAGAAGTGATCATTCAGGTGAATGAACTTCAGAGAATTCAATGGCAAGGGAATTTTTGGAAAGAGTTTGAGGGGTTAAACTGCTGAGTGATCTAGTGTGGCTTTTTAGCTGAAGGATCTTACTGATGAAGTGCAGAGTGATTTCTGAGTCATTGGACTAGTCTATTGTTGCTTGCTCCACCAGTTCTCAGCCCAGGAGACCAAGAACAAGCTCGTGGGTCCTGAGGAGACGTTGTTTGAGTGCTCTCCAAAAATTGGTAGGGAGGAATAGCCTCCTAATGCTGTTGTTGTCCAGCTTAATCAGGTTCTACAGTCTTTTTTGTTTTACTGTGTTAGATGGTTAAATGTGAATCTGACTGTTTACTGAATGTTAAATGTTTAGTCATGAATTGTTAGAGTTAGTAATATTTTAGTTTATTGAAAATATGAATCTAAAATAGATGGAAAATAATACTTACCTATGTTTTTCCACATCTAGAAGGACCAGACCGTACTCCAGCACAAGTAGTGTATTTAAATTTAGATGAAGGAATGAGAAGAAACTGAAATGAACAGATTTTAAATGCATTTCAGAATAGCAAAGAATGTATTGCAGAATTTAGGTATTTAACCTGGTTATCTATGTATTTTTTGTTTGTTTATGTAAAGGTACTGATAATAAAATAATAGTATTCCACTACAGGTGGAAGAGTTATTAGGTTAAGAGGATATACTATTAGTTAATATACCATGTTTATACACAGTACTTATACTTTTTATTTAACTGAAAATATGCGGTAAGGAAAGTAGTGTTATATTGATTACATATTTTTCTTATATTTATTTAATAAGCAATTGCTTAAAATAGTAAACAAAATGAAGTTAAACTATTTTTGTTGCATTCAGTTCATTGGAGCTATAACCACTAACGATATAACTTATTTACTATTAATGTTAATTAAACTAAGTTTAAACATTTACAAATAAGCAAATAGAGTATTACTAGAAGTATTTAAATGTAACGAGTAAACTAAAACAATTTACAAAAGTCGATTTCTGAACGATTTCAACCTGTCAACTTCAATAGATTAAACAATAAGAATAGGATAGTAGCAAATTCATAAATGAAATGCTTATTTATATAAGAGTTGTTTTTTAATTTACTAATTATTAGGTTATACATGAAGAGTAACCACAGGGTCGAAACCCTTTATTATTTTCTTAATTTTAATAACAGGATATCAGTGAGTTATAAATCTAGTATTTGATGCGTTATTATTAAACAAAGTTGAACTAATGAAGACTGGTTACAGTCTTTATGACATTATATTTATATACAGAAGTAATTCAAGGAATTTCATTATATAAAATTAATGATAATAACTTAAGCATTATATTTTTTACAAGTAACAAAAAAAAAAACTTATTTAAATAAATTAAAAAGGAATTATTTAAAAACCAGGGTTTCATAAAGGAAACCCTAGTTCGAAATTACTGAGCTTGTAAGTAAAACAGTATTATATTATGACTGAGTGACAGTCATCAAACCACTATTAATATTTCACGCAAACAAATATAAACACAGTAAAATTATTATTATTACACAGTTGAATAGGATATAAACCCTAAGTTTACAGAGTCATAATAACTGCTCAAAGATAAACTAAGTCCGAGCTCAAGGAAAAACCCTTATGCTTTTCTTTAAAAGGAAAATCATTTATTACTTCACAGGCCGAGAAGACTTTCACTTAAAACAGAGTCTACAAACCAGGTCAAAGCCGGCGCACCCATAATGTAGTATGGGGTTTCCAAAACAAAAGACATCAGACCAAGTATCAACTTTGGTAAAAACACGAGGAATAAGCATTTTTACAGGTCATGGCTTAAGCTGGAGATTACCCTACTGTAAGCGAGGGTTTAAACAAAAATGAAACTAATAAACTGAAGAACAATAACCCAAGAACTGGAAACACCAAGCAGTAACTTCTTCCAATTGCAACTTTCCCCTAAGGTCTGAACAAGCAGGAGGAGCCATTTCGTAACCGGGGCTTACCCGTGAATTGAATACTGGTTCTTTTGTGAAGGGGTTCCTTCCCAAGATGATGCAAACTGTCATCTGCACAACTAGAAATCAAAATATAATTAAAAACATGTAAATAGAATCATAATCGAATTTATGTATAGTGTTCAATTTCTTAAAAGCAACGCATACCTGTAAGTTGGAGAACGAGGTCAAAGAGAAGGAAAACCAACACCACGAGCTCAACAACCTTCGTGTTCACCTAAGAAGGGACAGCTAAGTGTGAGTTTCATCTTCATCAACAACTGGAGCAAGAGTAAGCCGAGGCAGTGGCAAAAACCACGACTTCAACTCTATATCTAACAATTGTGTAAAAACAACCCTCATGCACAACAAAGTGTTGGAGAAAACTATTCATTCATGAGATACAGTGTATAACCCTCACTCTAAATAGTGGCTCATCAAATAAAAGGTGCAAACAGTGGAGCTGGAGGCAAGCAACTACGAGCCCTCAATGACCGCAGCGAACCCCAACATTGCAGAGACCAAAACCCTCACAGAAGCAATGAAGTTTAGGGTTGAAAGGAAGGATTTTAAATCACGATTTGCATGGCGAGGAGAGCTCCACGTGCACCTAAATCTTTCCGCTTCACAGTGGGTTCTTCTATATAGTCACCACTGCATTCAGTCGAATCCAATAATTGATAATCAATTACTTTATGCATGTAATGATATCTTATTATAAAGTCAATACCATATCACTGCCAAACAAATCAAGCCTCGACTTTGAACAAGTGATATAACAACATTTATATATAATGTTTAAACCTTGTAAATAGCTTGGGTGAAGAACCAAGTTGCATATGAATTCGATGCCCTTGTACTCAAAGGATTTGTTTATGAATTCAATGCCAATAATGTAAGGATTTTTATAACATTTAAAAAACAAACTTATAAGGAAAAAAGTAAGAGGTTAGTATAAGCCTGAACATGTTTGAAACTGTTTTTAATAACTTGGTATAATATTCATGAGCTATGAATAGTTAAGTCATAAGAGTAGAATTAAACTAATAGGGTTTATAAGGTTATAATAACACTTATACACAAAAATAGTTCCTTCACTCAAAAAGAAATCCATGATACCAGATGTAGGATATAAATCTATAAGTATATGGTTATGGAACTCCATAATAATTGTCTAGTTCTAAGATGAACCTAAACAATATGAAGTTAAAATTTGGAGTTAGAGTAGTAGACTCTTTAGGATTGTACTGCATCTTATTCACATATAAAACAAATATTAGGGTAATGTGAAATTGTCGCATTATGTCGTTCATGATGATAATGGGATTTCCAACCACGATCTTGACGATTTACATGTTGAGAATATTTCATAAACTACAAGCGATGTTAAGCTGATAATTAACCAAGTTGAATCCTAATTGAGACAGATTTAAGAAGAATACTATAGGAATATGTTCTGAAGGACTTAGGTCCATTTATATAATGATAAGTAGTGCTTAATTTATTATGATGGTGACAGCAATAAACTCTTTATCTAAGAAAGAGTTATAAAATATTATCTTAAGCTCTTCTAAACTGGAAATCAATTAGACTAAAGTTAAAAGGAAAGTTTTTATCTATCATAAAGATCTTACTAATAATAGACAAACAATAGGGTGACATCAATAACCTCTATGAAACAAAGATTAAGCAAAATAATATGGCTTTACAAATAAAAGTGACATTGCTTTACCTGGCAGATTCTTGAGTCTTCTAAACAAAACTTTTACTCTAGTAGTATATTCTACACTACGAGAAACTATATCTGTTGTATCACCTTTATAAACTTTTACTGGGTCAAAAATTACCTGTCAAGCCTGTAAAGATTCAAAAAAATCCACATACGTTAGCAATCGCTAAGTAAGCCCCAGCTAGTAATTGACTCCTCACCTACTTGACATTCAAACCATTAGTACAGTTAAATAATTGACTGAAGATTACTCACATCACATATCAATTCTAAAAACAACATTAATTTATATGTGTTAAAGTTAACAAACACTTTTATTATCTGTTTCATTTCTATTTATTTAAGTTGCTATTGGCTATCTAACTGCAACTGTAAACATTTTATGTTATCTCAAAAATTTTAATTTTTGTGAAAATTTGGGGTTTTGACATGTGGTATCAGAGCACAAGGTTCAAACACTAGGCCTTGATGAAGCCCAACTAGCTTTAAGAAACAGTAAATTTAATTTTTATGCTGATGTATTTTCTTTTAAATGTTATTCAACAGAGAAATTGTTTTCTGAATTTTAACAGACAGGTATGGAAAGGCTGGAAGAGTATGCAGAGGAGGAATCTCCAGTTATTGAACCAGGAAACGTACCAAGAGATCCTATACCAGGGGATTTAACTACCAATTCCTCAGAACTGTTACAAACTGTAAAAGACCTAAAAACTGAAATGGAGTCTGTAAAATGAGAGAATGAAAGGATTCTGAGGGCTCAGGAGGAGCTGAACCAAATCATAACTGAAAAATTTCAAACTGAGGGTAGGGGTAGAAGAACTGAATCATGATACACAAGTCATCAACATAAATCTAAAAAGTGAAACATACTAAAACTGAAAGTAGTTCATCTTCAGAGGTGTTTGGTGAACAATGAAATTACCATTCTACTAGCGATAGTAGTGATGATGATCAGTACACTAAAAAGAGGAAATACAAACCTTATGAGGAAATTTCCAGGGAATTCAAAAAGATAAAACCACCAACCTTCAATGGAGAGACTGAGAAGGGGGAGGAAGTGAAATATTGGTTATCTAGGATGAAGAAGTACTTCCAAATATATAACTATTCTAACCAATTGAAGGCTAGAATGGCTATCTATAACCTCTCAGGAAAGGCTGACATTTGGTGGTAGGACCTGAAGAGAGTTAAGGGAATGAAAGAGAAAAATATAAACTGGAGTACCTTTAAGAGGTATTTTAAAAAGAAATTTCTGTCTAAGCAATATTATGAGGAGAGAGCAAAAGAATTTTATGAGCTGAAGTTAGGATCAATGACAATGAAAGATCTGAACAGCAAGTTCTTAAGTCTACTTAGGTATGTGCCATACCTTGTAGATGAGAAACCAAAGGTACAACGATTCTTCAGTTGTCTACCTTATCGTATTAGGGACAGGATTGAATATGACAATCCAAAGACTTTAGAAGAAGCTATGAGGAAAGCTAACTTCTGTTTTGAACAGAATCGGAAGAAGGAAAGCTAAGAAAAATAATAACCAGTATGAACAAAAGAAGAAGGATTTTGTTCCCAACAGAAATTCTAAGAACAATAAGGCCAGAAATTATCTTAATAATAAGAACTTCCAAGGAAATAAGAATAATTCACCCAGCAATCAGAATAATTCTAAGGGTAAGGAGTTTGCTAATAATCATGTGAATTTTACCAAGAACTTTGAGCGCAAAGAACCTATAAAGTGATGGGAGTGTAATGGCCCACACTATGCTTCAATTTTTCCTAATCGAAAAAAGACTGTTAGCAATATTCATACCATACAAGAGGAGATGACCATTGGGGAACTAGCAAGGACCATGCCTAGAATCAACGCAGCCTTGGAGAATCGATAAGCAGAATATCGGACTTCCATGGTGGAAGAAGAAGGTATGATAAATCAGACCCTTGTAACTATTTTGATTGATCCAGGAGCTAGTCTCAGTTATATTGCACCTTAAATGGTAGAAAAATGTAAGTTATCTGTTGAAAATTTTAAGCATTCTTGGTTGGTTCAGTTAGCCACTGGTGCTAAAAGAAAGGCAACTTGTTTTGTAAAAGAATGTGCATTAGTTATGGATCATTTTGAAACTGTTGTAAAGCTTAATGTATTTCCTATTGGTTATTATGATTTGCTGATTGGTATGGACTGGTTAGAACAACATAGAGTAATTCTAAATTGTTATGACAAAACCTTCACATGTTTAAACAGTGATGGAAAACCAATAAGTGTAAAAGGAATCCCTAGGAAAACCACTATAAGGCAGATTTCTACCCTACGGCTTAAGAGAGCTTTTAGAAAGGGATGTAATGCTTCTGCAGTAACAATAACTGATGAGGAGAGTCTAATTAAGACAGATAAGTTAAAATTGGAAGACATACCAGTCATAAGAGAATATGTTTGTCACGTCCCCGTCCCTCAACCGGCGAAGAGGACGCGACCAACACATCAAACACAGCCGGGGAAAAATGCCCAATGAACATAAACAGAAATCAAATGAAATCAATGCTGGAATTAAGCATACACAGATGCATTTATTTTCATTCATACATCGGAAGCAAACACACATTCCAGCAATCACATGTTCATCATAATTCCATATACAATTGTTATAATTGCAGAGATAGACTGGCAGCACTTATCTGTTAATGAAGAATTCACCCGCAACCAGCTACGTCGCTGCAACGTTCCACCCAACCATAGGCCAGCTTGCTCATCAATCTCTCAACAACGCTGCCACCCCCGAGCTGGGCATGATTCTTCCGGAATAAGGGTCAATTGCAGGCTTATACATAGCCAAGGGGACATAAGCAACAAAACAACACAGCTGGGTTTCACAGGCTTTCAACAACCAAGCCAAGCCAGCACAGTCCAAAGACTATCCATTGCACTCAGGCAACCAATCAGCTGTCACAGCTTAAAACATGGAAAACGAATTGCACAGCCCCAAAAACACAACAGCAAACAAACTACAACAGGGAAAAACGACCCAACTAATCTGTGAGACAGCCACAACCGTGAATGGCCCTTCACAGTCAGTCGTGGATGCAAAATCACGGCTCTCAGCTCACTATGTGCGCCCCAAACAGAAGAATACCTACGCGTGGGTAACAATCCGACCCAGCAAGGAAAATAACAGACAATGGAGGCCCTGCGTGAAGAAAAACAGCTCCGTTTTTGCCCGTGGATGCACACACAACAGGAAGGACACGATTTTGCAGTTCGTGGGTACTCAGCAACTCGTGGGGAGAGGAAGAAAACCTGCGTGAGACCCAAAAACGCCCAGAGCCCCCTGCATGAGAAGCCAACAGACCAAAATCGTGGTAGAGTGTACTGACCAGGGAAGAGTGCGTGCGGGTGAAGAATGGGCAACGTGGGTGGAGTGGGAAATTGGGTAAGGCTGACAGCCTCCCACAACCACCACCACTTCATCAATAAATGCCCTCAGCCATAACTCCTCAACCACCAGCTGAGCATTAAAGAGGTTGACAAGGTTGGATGAGACAAAAAGGGTGACAAATAACAAAGGTGGCAAAACAACAAGGCAATAAAACATGGGTTTTTCCCCCATAACCAAGGTTTGACATTCCCCCACCCCTTATCCTTTGGAACCATGCCCTTTTCATTCAACATTGCACTGTCGTAGCTGGTTGTGGTTTATTTTAATTGATGTGTGGGTTTACATGATGCCAAATTAAAATGTGCCGGATAGCACAACATACCATCGGCAATTATCCCTATTGCCGAAACATACACAGCCAAATCGATGGTGGGGCTTTTGCCTTGTGCTCCTCACCATGATTATTTACAATATATACATCATGCAAACGGGGTCGAAACCGGGGACATGACATTACCCTCCCCCTTGGAATAACACCGTCCTCGGTGTTCCATTACATGTATACAATACATATACAGTTGCACATCAAAATTTCAAAATTGCAGATCTATACCACGTTCAATCATCTACTTTGAACGTTCACGACCAAGCCTCTCGGCTTCCATGGACTTTTCCTGCTGGTTCTCAGCTTCTAGCTGATCCCGAAGTTTAGGAACTTTGCGGCTATTTCCCTCATCATGTTCCCTCATTGGACAGTCCCGGCGTAAATGATGTCCTCCGCATCTCCAGCATCTCACTGGCTGCTTCCTCTTTACCTGCTCAATTCCCCTTGAGTCTTCATGCCTGGACCGTTTCTTATCGGTTCGCTTGGACGAATGTACCATTGCTAATCCACCTTCCTTTCCTTTGCCGATTGCTCCCAGAAGGCTTTTCACCTCCCTTTGCAAACCAATAGAGTCTTGCAAAATCTGGTGGTTCATTTCACTCTGCCTTTTCTGTATCCTGAGCATCTCCCCAAGATTCTCTTGGGTCTTGGCAATCACTTGAAGGAGGCTTCTAGCCAAGTCCAATAACTTTTGATCTACTGCCATATTCAACGTGCACCACCTGGTTTCACTTTTCTCACCTGTGGAAGGCACCATTGAAAGTCTATCAGACCAAGCATAATATAGATATCAAAATCAATTAGTTAATTACCCAATTGGCATGACAGTCCAAGCCCCATCAAGGATACTTTCATATTTTTCATGCCTTCCCCCAACAGGCACATGAGCTCATTCATGTCCATTCTTGGGTAGGGAATTAACTATTCCAGCATTCAAAAATTTGCTTAAGCAAATACACACATTTCATTCTCAATCATACATGCATTCAAAAATCCTTTGTTTTCA
>LPNX010386801.1:1566-12261 GCA_001517045.1 Pseudotsuga menziesii
TTCAAATGGTAAATTCATAGCAAAAGGTGTTGTAGATCACAGTTCGAATGTATACAAGTTTTCCCATTTTCTACCCTACTCAAACCCCTCTGCTCTTCTAATTCATGCTAATGAAGCAAGAAAGATTTGGCATGAAATATTTGGCCATATTAACTACAATTATCTTTCTGATTTGAGTGAAAGATATATGTTCATAGGGTTACCAAAGATCAAGTATTCTAAGGGAGTCTGTCAAGGTTGTATCCTAGGAAAACACCTAGAGCACAAGTATGAGAAAGCTAGTCATGAGAGAACCTCTGCACCTCTTGAGCTGATCCACGGTGACATTGCTGGTCCATTCCCTCATATGTCCATGATTCAAGACAAATATGCATTGACCTTCATAGATGACTTTTCCAGGTATTGTTGGGTTTACTTCCTAAAGCATAAGTTTGAAGTTTTTGACCTCTACAAAGTATTTAGAGCCTTGGTTAAAAACCAGTGTGGGAGGAAACTCAAGATCCTCAAATATGACAATGGTGGTGAGTATGTCAAGTCTAAGTTCATTCAGCATTGTAAATATGTAGGTATTCATATGCAACATTAAATCCCTTACACACCACATAAAAATGGTGTTGCTGAGAGAAAGAACAGATCACTGAAGGAGATGGCAACCTGCATGATGGAGGCTAATAATTTTCCACCAAAGTTTTGGGCCGAGGCTATAAATTGTGCATCCTACATCTAGAATAGGGTGTCTCATAAGCAGCTTGATGGTATGACTCCTTTTTAATCTTGGAGTGGGCACAGGACAGATGTGACCCATTTCAGGATTTTTGGCTCAAAGGCTTGGGCTAGAATTCCAACTGAAAAGAGGAAGGATTTGCATCCCCAAAGCCAAGAGTGCCTATTTGTTGGGTATTATGAAGATTCAAAAGGGTACAATATGATCAACTTGAGCACTAACAAAGCTTTCATTGAAATAAGTGTTCAATTCCAAGAAGAGCCTTTAGTAGAAGTTGAAGTTGGAGAGTCTTCTTCATCACCAAATCCATTGCTTGTAAGTGAAGAGACTAATGAGTTTGATTATTCTGATATGTATGATAATGATGACTTGATTGCAGATCCTAACAATCCTACAAGACCAAAATGGGAAGCAAAGACCATTCATGCAGCTGGGAAACTAGTTGGAAATCCTAGTGACACTAGGTGGACTAGATCTCAATTTGAGAGTGCCCTTTGTGTGAAAGATCCTCTATTTGCTGACAAGTACTATTTGATGGTTGAATCATATCCATAGACATATGAAGATGCAACACATGATCCAAGATGTAAAACAACCATGAAAGAATAATTCAGCTCGTTCCAGAAGAACAACAGTTAGGAACAACAGTTAGGAACTGGTTGATCTTTCCCTAGGGAGGAAGCTAGTTCAATGTAAGTGGGTTTTCAAGACTAAGTTTGCTGCTGATGGTTCACCTTTGAAATATAAGGCAATATTGGTAGCCAAGGGCTACTCACAAGTACATGGTATTTACTACAATGAAACCTTTGCACCAGTGGAAAAGATGGACTCCATAAGGCTAGCTCTAGCCATTACAGGTTCGAAGCAGTGGGAGGTACATCACATGGATGTGAAGTGTGCTTTCCTAAATGGATATCTCACTGAAGAGATTTACATGCAACAACCTGAAGGGTTTGTTTCTAATCCATGTGTTAGCACTCAAAATGTACCCAGGTTGTAAAAGATACACCCCGAGGTAACAACAAAACCACTTTAGGAAGATATTGGTATTCTCTTCCAGAGAGGGATCTCTCAATATGAACTTTACAACTTTGTAAGACCAAATGGTAACAATATTTAAAGGTTTATTTATTTGGTTGAAACAATCACACATCCATTGGGCAACGGAGTCATATACATGTAAAAAGATCGCCAAGATGCATACACAGGATTTTTCAAAGGCAAGATAATCACATAATTGCAGTCATTTCATTTGTCAAGGTGAAATAAAAGAGACGAGGGAATAGCCCACCAATACAGAGCGTCTAAGATGAATTCCATATCAACTTTAGTAGAATAAAAATCATATAATACCTGAAACGATGAATAGAGCATAAGTATATGAATTATAATCATCAAACACTATGTTCCAGATACGAAAGAAAAACAAAATGGAGTGTTACACAGGAAAAATTACAATCACACAGAGAAAGAAAACACGGACTGCAACGTCAATGATACATGAATCTCTGAAAAAGAAATCTCATGCATTCATTTTGGTATTCAAAAATAAGACAGATATGTTCTCCACAAATTACTTCATTCGATGAGTTCCAACCCCCATCTCATAAAAAGATACAAATATATAGATTAAACAATAAGTCTGCCTCCAGCAGATCAATAACAGAATGGTTGGCATAAATTAGAGTTTGTAACTGAATTTCCTACACCACTAGGAAGTTGTTACGACTCCATTCCTAACAGACCACTAAGTACAAATCAGCTAGATAACAAACTTTGCACCATCAGCTCCGAATCTTTGCCTCAACAGCTCCACGTCTTTTGCCCAGTCAGCTCCGAATCTTTTCCCCAACAGCTCCACGTCTTTTGCCCATCAGCTCTTCAGCACCTGACACCTGTTCTTAGGGGGGAACAATATACCTTGTTTTCCCAAACCACTCTACAGCTTTCCATTGTTCCGAACTTGGGGTGTCACTCTCCATCATCTCCCGAATAACTACCTCGAGCTCCATATATGCTTCGTAAGATTTCTTGGGCAATCTGGCTCTGATAACGACGAACTTCTACAGGATTTCAAAATCTTCTGCTAACATGTCTATGATGGTTTGTCCTGTCAGGCTCTTCTCCAAGCTGTTAAATTTCACGTGGTCCATGCGAGCCCGGACAAGAAAGTGGTGATAATGTTCAGGCGGGAGTATCTTGCCTGCTTCGTCCCAGAAGCACGGTAATCCCTCTTCGAACAGCTCTTTGAACTCCTGTCTAAACTTATTTACCTGCACACGCAATTCTTCTGACTTATCTAGGAAAATCTTCATTAAATGGTGTTTGTTGATAATCTTCTTCGCCGATAGCACTATTGAGATTCTGTCCTTTATGCCCATGTCGTGCATCTTTTGGTGTGTTAGGGAATTCAGAAAATTTAATGAATTTTGAGCTGTAGTGAGGAGCCTTCTTGCCATGTGTTCATTTACCAGTTGCAGTCTTTGTTGGGCCAACTCTGTCACTGTACACAAATCATCAATAAAACTCAAGTAATGCCAGAATTTGGTGATTTCTATGGTCAGGCTATCCCAGATAATATGTTTCGCCCCCTGAAGAGGGCCTTTCCCGATGCATTTTTCTTTCAATTCATCAATCTTTTTCTGTAATTGGTGCTTCTCCTGGAAGATCTGTTTTTTGTTTTCATTTACCTTAGTTAATTCGTCCTTCATCTTTTCATTCTCAGTTTTCAACTCCTTAATTGCTTCCTCCTTCAGACTTACTTGGGACATAGATACCAACAGGTCATCTGCAGATAAATCAGCTAATGGCTTCTGGATGTCTACAATAGATAAGTCATCGTCGGCAGGGGTCTGGCTCATTAGCTCATCCATTATCTCCTTTTCTTCAGTCTGATCTTTCTTCAACACGGACATTTGGGATAGCAAATCCTCCCTCTCGGCTTCCCACCTATTCTTTTCCTCTTGGAGCTCTCCAGCTTTTCCCTTGTATTCCATCATCTCCTGATGGATTTTATCTTTCTCCTCCTAGAGGGCTAGCAATTCAGCTGATTGGACATGTTCTGAGACTGGCATCTTCAACCTCTTCTTCAAAACCTGGAGCGTGTTATCTTTCTCTTCTAGCAACTTTTTGACAGCCTGGGTATTATCTGAGCTAGCAAGGTCTGCTTGTAGTTTTCTGACCTGAATAACATTTGCCTTGTTTTCCACTTTCTCATGCTTTAACTAGACTTCCAATTTGTCTACCAACACCTATAATTTGTTTATCCTCACCATGGCCTGTAATAAATCTGACTAGAGGATGTCGCTTGCTTGTTTATGCAGCTGAATTTTGTCAGGGGTGCTGATTTTGTCCAGCCTAACTTCTATTTCAGACATCTTTTTATCATTCACTATGGCCATCTTAAAAGTGTTTTTCTCAGCATCTCTAGCCAAAACTAGAGACGTTTTGGAATTGCACAAGCTTCTTGCCCTCAGTAGCAGACTTCTCGTTTCTTCCAGGGACTGCTTTCTCTTTTCCATGTAGCTGCTCTTGAGCTGCTCTTTAGATTTAAATAAGGGACTGGAGTCTGTGCTATCTACATCACCTTCTGAACTTTTAAAAGAAACTTGGTTTATCTGTACTTCCTTCCTAGGGACTAGGGCAACTTTTTTGAACACACCCAAAACCTCATCATCTACGGTCTCGCTACCCTCGAGCAGCTTTGCCTTCTTATGGGAATCCTCGTCATCTACTTCCATATTGTCAGCATCGGACAAACTCCTCTTAACTGCACCACTACCACCTTCGGAGATTTGGATTGCTGTATCAGGTGCAGGATGTGTCTCTTCATCGAACTTGGTCTCACTAGCAAACTGCAGTAAATTAGCCATCTCAGCTAACCCCTCAACAGCTTGATGCTCAAAGGTTTTATTCCTGTTAGCTTGTTTTCTCAATGAAATTACTTGGTGGGGGTCGTAATTCACACTTGACTCTTTAATGAACTCCATATTTCCAGCAAATTTTCTATAAAAACCAAGGCACCCTTGCTTTTAAAAATGAAGGTGCCAACCTTAACCGGAAATTTGATGTTCAAGGATTTCTTAAAGGCACAAAAATGTTCCTCTTTGGACAACAATCTCTGTCGCATGAATTCCAATGCGAATATTCTAGGGGTCAAAAAGGAAAGCAGCCTATAAGGCTGACCTGTGAAGCCATATATTCTCAACACAGTATGATCTCTATACAAAAACCAATCTCCAACCTGCTCTTCTGGCGAAGAATGCATCAAGCTCCTCATTTCATCCAGGACCCGGGGTAATTCTTCATCGAACAGCATTTTGTATATTTCAGACATGATCGAATTTGCAAATTCGATCATACTGATTTGGTTAGGTAAATCAGAGAACATAGGGTACTCAGGAACTTCAATTCTAAGATATTAGAACACAGTAGCATATTGATCAAATAAGTTTGGAACCTGAAAAACCGGACCTTGGGGAACTCACTTAGCTGAAGGTGAATTGACTCAGCTAGGTATTCGTCTAAACTAAAAACCGGGGTTGACTGGGACTCAGAAGCGGAGGAATTCATTCTCAACAAAAATCCGAGAACGACCTCGCCCACACGACAATCCTCATCTAGACCTAGTACTTGACATACCAAATAAATGACCAATTGAACTTCACTCTTGAACATATGCACAGGGTAGGGCATGGATATACCATTTACAGACTGACCATCTTTTAACACGCTTGACAATAACTTACAGCGGGTTTCAGCTTCGTACTTCTTATACAATTCGACCAGGACTGACTCATTTATAACTTCACGGCTTTCTGGGTAATTTTCCGGCAAACTAAGGACTTCTCGAATGACAGCAGCATCGACTCTACACAATAATTTGGACGCAGATCAGCTGACAATGACTCTTTGAGACGAAGAATAATTTAAAGCACGCCACTCTGTGAACTCTGGGAAGTGGAGGGTTTGCTCAATGGCGAAATAGTACAGGAAAGACCTGCACACATTCAGCACATCGTTCCCCTGTGAGTGGTGATACCACAACTTTTCTTTACTGTTAGACACGCTCCCCACAGAGAGGAAGGGGTCGTAGACATTCCTATCTCTATCAACTAGGAACTCTTCCCTATCGTCTACAACTTGACCCAACATCTGAACCTCTTTTCTCTGGTCCATTACTGAATTTCACACTAGTAACTTGTAGGAGGAATTACAGAATTACTGGGCTTCATTGTTACCTGGTTTACTGTGGCGGCGCATGCCCGAAGCGTGTCTGCACTTGCTGAATAGGAGTCGAAAACTGAAAGATGGAAGCTTCCAGACAGGCCGGTCCCTTTCACTGGACCCGAGTGAATAAAATAACAATGATAGAGGTCAACCCTTCGCTTTTATAAGCCCTTTTATTCCCGGAGCCTATCACCACTTGCCACGTGGTAGATCATTTATTCTCCGCAACTACCACTTACTATCCATCGCGCATCTTTCTTCTCCGGACCCATTACCTACCGTTGATCTGATTCTTTGTGAACTTCTGGTCCTCGGATAGCGCACCACGTATCCGTTCCCGTCGGGCTCCTGGGCGATAAACTCCGTGCAAGTCTCCGTCCCGAAATCGCTCAAGACCGTAGATGTAACGTGCCTTCATCCTTCACCATTGGATCAAACGCCACGTCCCACATTCCGCTGGGCCTTCCGACTTTAACCATCGTGCAAATCTAAGTCCCGGACTCACCCTCATCCGTCGATCTGATACATCTTTACAGGTGGGCCGTTGGATCATGTGGCACCCACCGAATTCCACTGGGCTTCTTCGCTTCAAGCAAGTTTGATCAGCGGAATTGCTTCTAACCGTCGATGCGATATGCCTTTAATCGTGCACCATCGGATCATCTTCCGCGTACCCAATTCCGCGGGGCAGTTCGGGGTTATCCGTCGTGCAAGTTCGACCTCCGGAATCCGTAATAGCCGTCGATCCACTCCACTGCTGATCCTCGGCCGTCCGATTATCCGAAACATACCCATTCCGCTAGACGCCTTGGGGCTTATCCCTCGTACGATTTCACTCCGCGGACTCCATAATGGCCGTCGATCTATTCTGCCTCTGATCTCCGGCCGTCGGATTAACCACCACATACCCATTCCGCTGCACGTTTTGAGCTTATCTGCCGCGCGGTTTCTGGTTTATGGAATCAATCACCTCCATTGATGTGATGCGATTCTGTCCCCCACCGTCGGATCGAGAGGATTATTCATGATTTCGCCAGCCTCCCTTTCCTTAATTGATGCATGCTTTCACAGGGCGGATCTATTGTGCACCGTGGATCTGCTTGGGACCACTTCACAACCTTTGATCTGTGCAGCGGGTTAAAGGCTCGAACTTCTCTTATCCTCCTCGCATGTTTTGAAGGGCGGAAGGAGTATTAGCCACTGATTTTCTTCTTTCCATCCTCGCGGCCTAGGATCTCTGGCAACCTGATCGACATTTAGACTATTATCCCACTTATATATTATACCTTTTGACCAAAGTACTTAAAAAATATTATCTTTTCTCCACCATGGTCTTATTTTCCTAGCTCAAATAGAGGAGTTGAGAACACATATTGAAATTCTACATCAGGATATGTGTCCATGCTTGTATAAGGACCAATCAGCTATTCAAGCAAGAAGCAGAGTGCCATAGCACTCTCATCTACAAAAGCAGAGTATAGAGGAGTTGTAAATGCAGCAACTCAATGTTTGTGGTTGCAGGGGATACTTAGAGAATGTGGTTTCGAATCAGAGTTTTCAACTGTTATATACTATGATAATCAGAGCACCATTCAAATCTACAATCATCCAGTTCAGAGATAGTGAACCAAGCACCTTGAGATCCATATGCATTACATCATACAACTTATGCATGATGGCACATTGATCTACTCTTCTGTGCATCTTCAGAACAAGTAGTAGACATCTTCACCAAATTTTTTTGTGAGAAGCCCTTAAGCAATCTCAAATCACTGCTGGGGATTGTTGATCATGCTATGAAGCATGATTTATGACAATATTTCCAAAATTTTGTTTTCCCTGTGCATGTTTAAGGGAGGATTTTCCCACTGGGTTTTTGCCTCTTTCCTTGGTTTTATGGACAAGCAGTATGTAAAGGGTGACTAATACTTGTTGCTATGCCCTATATTTTGCTTATATTTACTCATAAAGTCAAGCTTAAGGGGGGGTGTTAGAATAATCAAACCATAGTTACCTACCTTAGACATTAATTTTAATTATTTTTGTCTTATTACCTAGTTTCCTAGATTCCATTCTATGCTAGTTTCCTTCCACAAGTCCTAGAAGTCAACACATGCTAAAATTGAGTCATGGAGCACTTGGGAAGCATCATGGAAACCCAATTTAGCATGTCTTCTTTATTCCAGATCCTCCAAAGTGCATATATGATTTTTCTAAAAAGTTGCCTTGTTTTATTCTGATTTAAGGCAAAAGGAAAAGCTAGACTAGGTGTAGTTGAATTTTTTTTCCCCACATCATCCTCCTTCCTTTTCTCCAAATAAAAGCATGTATGATTTTTCTTTCCAACCCTCTTTAGCTTTCCCACTTGACTTAGCAAATTTGTGAGCATCTTCATAGATTTGGAAACTTCTTTATGCACCTATGGGGGATTTGACTAGATTTAGCAAGCCTACTTTTTGACTATTTTGAATGGCATCTTTATCCATTTGATTCTCTCATGTAATGATATATTGCAGCAGCCTATTACTTCACAAGGTTGGATATTGTACACTTATTGAATACATATCAGTGTTATGCTCCAATTTCAGTCTCCTTTGGTGTGAATTTTGCATGTTTGATTAGCAATTTTGTGAGTGTAATTATTCTATCTCTTGGGTTTAATTTCCACATCCTGGTGGTCTTGGAGATCCTGGAGGTCCTAGCGTTCATCCTCCTAGAGTTCCTGGTGTTCCTCCTCCTGGAGGTCCTGGTGGGCTTCCTCGTGGTGGTCCTGGTGGTCCTGGAGGTCCCGACGGTCTCCCTTCTAGAGGTCTTGGTGGGCCAGGTGGCCCTGTAGGTCCTCCTCCTAGTGGTCCTGGTGGTCCTAGTGGTCCCAATGGTAGAGGGAAAACCCCTTCAGGTGGATCTTCAGGAATTTCATCATCTTAGTAGCTGTTTCAACAAACTATATACCAGTCAACATATGGTCTTGCCGATGGATACATGCCTTATCAATACTTCTAGTATGTGGAACCCAATCATTAGTTACCTTTATTAGAAACTTTGGACTTACCTAATTTATCCAAATTTATCAATGATCCCATTCAAGACAACCCTTCGTGGCCGATGATTCCTGTAAAGTTTCCATCTTACATTCCAAAATTTGATGGAAAGCAGGGAGATTATCCCAAAAACCATGTTATGAACTTCCATGTTTGGTGTTCCTTGAAATCCTTGATCCATGATTATGTTTGTTTAAGGCTCTTCCAGTGAAATCTCTGAGGAATTTGTGGGGTTTTCTCCTTTATGGTTTCCCCGAGGAAAATCTTTGTGTCTATTGCCTCTTGTGTTTGATTGATGTGCTTGTTATTCTCTCAGTTAAAGATCCTAAGATAATGCTAGCTTGAAAGATAAAAATATAACATGTTATCAAGGTCAACTTGAGAAGAAGACATTATGCAGCTGTAGAAGCTATGGCTTCTTACTTTTTGGGTCTCTCTCCACAATCCATCAATAAAAGTATGCTAGGATGACTCTACACTAAAGGGTGCATCTTTCTGTCGAAGTGGAATTCGATTCCGAGTATTTTCAGTTTTTTGGTGTGGGAAATTAGAGATTTTTATAGAAGAAGAGTTTTTGAGTGTGCATAGCATAGGATTTCTCTCCTCATCAAAATCAAATTTTTGAGACCTGGGTCAAAATTTTTGGTTGGGTGTAACTCCAAGAAAGTCAAACCCTAGTTTGACCCCGAGCTGGAAAAACCCTAAATACTAAAACTGATAAGTTTTTGTAAATTTGTTATATCTTGGGGTTGCAGAAGTATTAGGGTCTGAAACTTTCATAGGGAGAAGGAAAAGTCCTGATGTACATTGTTACCAAGTTTCAGCCTCATATTCACTATATTTTAGGATATATGATTACTCCAAGTTAGGGTTCTAGCCTCTTCCAGGATTCATCCCTAAACAAGACACCTGGGGATAATTGCTATATCTTGGGATACAAAGGTCCAAATGAAATTGATGAAGATTTTCCATAAATGGAATGGACTGTATCTTCTGTGGTAGAATTTTCAGACCCCGAAGATGAAACAGTGACATGTGTTAGTCCGTACAACTTCCCTATGATGAACAGTCCTAAAACAGGTCACCTTGGGAAAACGATCATAAGTCCCAATTGGTGAAACCAATTCTGATGAAACTTGTGGTTTTGGAATAGGTACAAGAGAGGATACCTCAATCTAAAGTTTCACACATAGAGGATCATTGAATTTGGAGATACATTGGATAGAAAAGGAGTACATTGGACAGCTCACCTTGAAGAGGTATATATTTCTATCCAATCTAATCTTAAATATTCCAAGTTTTAAAAATTAGGGTTTCTCTAAAAAAACCCTATATCAGCCAGCTCCAAAACCAGGACAAACACCTCAAATTAGTAAGATCTAATATTTGGCTATTTTCATTTGAGGTTCTCATTTCAAAGTGATCTATCACATCAACTTGATGATAAGCTTGTTGAAGTTGAAAAATTCCAAGCATGGAAGTATATGATCTCTCTGAAGAAAATGAATTGAACACCTACATAATTAGAGAGGTTCTAGTTACAAAGGGAGATAAGGCTAAAATCCTTACACTAGAAGAACTTGGTCAAGTCCAATAAAATCATTGTTGATTCAATCGTGGATCACCTTATACCACAAGTATCTTCCCTAAAGACACCAAAAGAGATGTTTGATTCCTTAACCAAGCTATTTGAATGGAAGA
>LPNX010386814.1:0-22243 GCA_001517045.1 Pseudotsuga menziesii
GGAGCTGTAGACTGTGGTGACAGTGGTCCCCAGCTCTCGCTTGCCCCCAAGGACACACATAGCAGGTTGTGACTTTCCAGCGTCTTAAAGTGTGAATTAGGCGGCAACATGGTGCACCCCTCGTTAGGCGTCCTAGTGGGTGCACCCCCTTCTATTTTTGAGTTGATTCATGTATTGAGTGTCTGGCTAATCTTAGCCATTGATTAGAGTGATTGTATCTTTTGATCTTGGCCCTTGATCTTTTTGGATCTAAGTTTTGTGTATCAGAGAGATCTATATATTGAGATGCTCTCTCATTGTAAAAGGGGAATTTTGGCTCTTAAGCTTTTGGAATAATAGAATATTTTTGCAAAATCTCTTGGAAGCTTTGTCGAATGTCTTGTATGGAGATTGGAAAGTCTTTATCTTTCTAGCATTCTTGTGGATCTATGCTTTTCTAACACTTTTGTAGGTGGTCGTACCATGGTGAAGAGGGCGATTTGATGGGGCCGCTATTGTGACTGAGGTCCCATTAGAGGAAATTTGGGGTCTAAAATGGGCCTTATAAGAAAACGTGCCAAAATAAGTTTTTGTGAGTTGGAATTCAAGAACCAATAGAATTTCAATAAAATAAGTCAACCATAATGGTTGAATTGACATATTTGTCATTAAAAAAAACTACTTTTTTTGTTCGTATTTTCAACATATCTCCCTGTGTTTTTACTCAAATTTCGATCGGGAGAGCTCGTTGGATGTAGAATTTGATTCTGCATCCAACAAGTACCCACACTGCATACTTTTGACGGACCCCTCTACCCCAAAAACAATAAATACCTGAAAAAAATGTAATGATGACATCATCATCACGTTTTTCCAGGTATTTCTTGTTTTTGGGGTAGCGGGGTCGGTCAAAAGTATGTAGTGTGGGTACTCGTTGGATACGGAATAAAATTCTGCAACCAACGAGCTCTCCCGATCGAAATTTGACTAAAAACGCAATGAGATATGTCGAAAATACGAACACAAAAAGTAGTTTTTTCTTTCTTCCTCCAAAATTAATCAATATTATTTTATTATTTTAACTATTATTTTATTATTTTCCTTAGGAGGCCCATTTTAGACCCCAAAATTCCTCTAATGATATTTCTTCCACAAATCGTTTTGGGTTTAGGGAGTATCTTTATTATATCTTGTGATCATCTTGATGCTCGTTGTTTCTTTCTTCAACAATTTTCTCTCTTTTTGTAAATCATTTCTCACTTAGGTATATCTCTTTTGTAGAAGGAGGGCGTACTTCGTCTCTTGGAGGGAAAATCGATTCCACTTGGCACTGCATGGAAAACGCTTGTAATTGATCGGAAATGGAAGATCTTCACCATACAAGGTTAGTAGCAAGTATTTCCACGTATGTTTGCATTTATTTTATTTTTCTGGGGCTTAATCCATTTGTCACCATAAAACCCTCTTCTTTCAAACCCTAGCTTTGTAGATCTGATAGATCGATTACTTATTTGATGACGACCATCATAACTTAGGAACAATCATTTAAACCCTAGATCTAAATTTTTGCTTAAATTCGACCCCATTTACCGTTGGATCTAGCACTAGTCTTCTCTAGGTGGGGCGCCCTCCTTGGGTTGTTGGTTAACTTTTTAGATCTATCAATTGAGTATGCTTGAACCCGCATTAAATCAACAGATCTACTTTTCAAGCATCCGGATCTAGTCATTCACATCCAGATCTACTCCTTTTGGGTCCACTTCGTCCATAATTACATAAACCCTGATGGATCTAAGTTGGGTACTTTTCATTTTGACTTGATCTATCTAGATCTACATTGTTAAACTCCTTGTGGTACCTTTCATTGTAAATTGAAAAATTTTCCTTTTCCTTAAGCCTCCCCAACTTTGTCTTAACTGTACTTACCGCATTCATTCCTTAGATCTAGATTCACTTACTCATTATTCTCCTCTTGTATTCATTGCATACACCTTTAAGTGTCTTGAGTAGGTTCGCTAGCCCTCATAGACTAGTAGGGTGTCCCCCTTAATCATTCTCCAAATTGATCTTAAGTGGCAAGAGCCCGTCTAGTGTGACAACTACCTTTCATTAGTAGTGGAGGAGGCCCTTGCGATGTCACTAGTTAGCTACCTCACCTCCACTGTCCCTAATAGGGTACCTTTAGTGGGTAGCTACACTTTGTGTGATAACAAGTCCTTGCCATCTTGCAGCAGTAAACCATGTTTATCTCCAATTCTGTGAGAATAGGTGCACAATTAGGCCTTGTTTTGACTTGACAACGATACATGAGATAAACCTAAAGCAATTATGTCAAATTTGATTTCTTTGGTCACTGCTTCTTGGATAGAAACATCATTTCTGAACTATTTGGCAATTGAAGAACTTCTGGGCATTTTACTGAGTTTTTCTGTGAATGCAAACAACATAAATTGAAACCTTGAGTTTTGTGTACAGATCTATGGGGCCAGAAGACAAGAAAGCTAACAAACATTTATTCCATAGTCGAAGTGAAAATTTTGCAACCTGTTACCGACTAAGCCGCACCTAGTTGGACTTAGTGAGCCGCCAGTGATGAACAAGATACTTGTTCATATTCAGAGTTCAGAAGTCCTTTCAGGCCTCCATGACCATTTTATTTTTTGTAACACATGTTCATACCCCCTTGGGGAAATTGTAAAAAATTTCCTAGCATTTAATTTTTTATAAAAGGCTCGGCTTCCCGGACTTAAGCATCAAGCTGACTAGCCCATAGTGTTTTTTCCCTTGGTTATTATTGGTTGTTGAACAAACAACTAATAATTTATGAGCTTTTCACTCACACCTCCAAAGTTGGGGTAGTTATCTTGGTGTTGAGGCCTATGGAGGTTATTAGAGCCTTCGTGTCGGTGTTTTTCACCATGCTAGGCATTCAAATTGAGTCGTATGGACATGTACTAGGTCCCCATAGAGTTTCGTCAATTTTCGCAAAAAATATTTTTTTTTTCCGTTTTTTAAGCCATTTTTTAATGGTTTAATTAAAAAACTTCAAATTGTAATAAAAGTCAGATACGGAGTCCGTTTCAGACGTGGGGACACTCGTTTTCACACCCGGAGCATCCACTTTACCCTTGGGACCACTTTCTACTTCAGTCGGGCAGCCAGAGCACCACGTGAGGCATTATTTGGGCTAAAAGTGCATAAAAATAGCATTTTAATGCTAAATTATGATAAATTGGCACTTAGTCAAAATATTTAAAAAGTCAAAATTTTGATTTTTAAATGACTTAATGGTAATGGAGCATGGTGGACCCCTTGGAGGTGACATCATCATATGAGGAGGAAGGCGTCATTTGTTTTAAGTTTCAAGGCTAGCGAGTCCTCTCTAAATAGTGAAGGCGCCCACCATGGTATGATGTCACAAAGATGGCGATTGGAGGATGGGTACTTCGGGTTTTTAAATAATATTAATAAATGGCCCCATCACCATAACACGTCATGTTATATGATGTATCCCATGTGTCGTTTATCCTAAGTCTTGGCTTGCAGATTACACCATCCATATGATTCGCGGCTATGGGTGATATGGCACTCGTGTTCCTTTTGATTGGCGGCTTCATGCTTTAGTAACAGCATCACTTAGCACTGGTTTTAATAAGGAAGTGTTTTACATGGTGGTTTACAACATGGCATCTCATCACCCATGCGCATGTGTTGTGAAAGGTGGAGCTCACACATTGTTTTACGGCAACCAAAGGTGGACCCTCTTTACACATGGCTACGATGAACTTAAGTTATTCATCCAATAGCAATTCCACGTAAATCTTTGGACGATCAAGCGAATATTGGGTTGGTGAGACTATCTCATGCGTGGAGGAGTCGTACACTCACGTGAGGGTAGTGAGTGATATCATCTTCAGTCGTGTTCATTGGTTGGTATGTGCTGTGTAGGGCACCCAATATGCAAGTGGATTACCACTAACATACAGAGTGTACAATATTTATTATCAACCCGGGAAAGTCTTGTATTCAAGGATAACATGCACAGTATATGCTTAAACACAAAATCACTATAATTGAACAATACTATCCTCTGTTCAGCTATGCTCATCCCAAGAATCTACTTAATCCAGTTATCTTCTAAGCAATACAATCACAATTACCTTCTGCTATGCCTTGATCTAAGAATGGAAAGATAAAAGTCATATCTAAATTACAATTGCAGATGAAAGAAAATCCTATTCACATCACTGAATGATTAACTCAACTATCCAATTCGATTGTCGTAGGAACCCACAAGCATAATTTAAATATTGATCTAGGAATTCAAATACAAAGATTGAGTTCGGCTATTCTAGGAAACTGAAGTACATGAATGAAATTCGGTAATCATAACAATAAAAGACAAGCTGCAAAGATTCATGGAACGACAACTAAAAGATCTAAGGATGAACAGAGCTGTTACAGTTACCACACGAATTGCATAAGAAATAATTACCTACTCAGTCGACTGTCACACTATACCACTACAGATCTCCAAGGAATGCAATCACAACACACTGTAAATCCACACTTGTTACACCTTCTTACGAAAAAATAAAATTAACATAACATCACACGACAAAGGAATTGAAAAGTCCTAATTTAACTCAACAATCCCTGTGGAAGGCAGGCCCAACCTTCACACAGAGATGCTGGCTGAACAGACGTAAAAACCTTTAGATCAGAAGTAACTCCTTGTATTAAAAGGCAAAGTGATTACACAATTCCTCCTCCCAGCTAATACAATGAATTGGTTATATGTTCAGCAACCCCTGGCTTGAAACAATTCTCCATACTTATACCATGTAGATCATAACATCCTATCCTATTATGGGGCAGCCATGAATATCTCTGATCTTCAGGCGCCCTAAATGACAACAACTGTTACAAGCGTGGTAGGATGAAAAATAGGAAACATAGAAAAACTGTTAATCGCCCCAGGAGTGACGATATCTTCAGATTACGGCTACACACAAGCAGCAATGCACTATTGACCTCCAAATTTGACGCATTCTATTATAGCTACCTTGTCACAGCTTTGTCCTGGATATCGCACTGGAACCGCATTCTTTGGGTGATGATAGGATGGATGGGGATCAGTTTGAGCAGTGAATGCCCATCCTTTTCGTGGCTTGTTCAACCCAATCTTCCTGCAGTTCACTTATCTCAAAATACCTTTATAAACCATAATATGTTTGCGCATTGAGAGATACAAAGCCTTAATTATCACAATCATAAGTATTAATAAAATAAAATAATGACCAATCATACCTTGGTGGTTTAAAGAGTAGAGTGGGGATACAATGTGTAATTGGTATGATGAATAGGGTAGGATAGAACAAGAAGAGGTAATTAAAGGTGGTCAAAAGAGGCCATTTCTGGGCTCAACATCTCCCCCCAACTGTCCTGTTGCATGTCCTCATGCAACAACCTCCATTATTCTGAATCCTAATCTTGTACTGAGCTCTGTTCGTGAAGAGAGGAGAAGTTGTAGGGGAACTCAGGCACCCCTTCCTTTTCTACGAACCCTCTGTGAGCAATCCAATATCTCCAGCATCGCTGCTCCTCTGCCTTAGTTAGTGAGAAGTCCACCCTATGTGGTTTTTCCGGCCACCAGATGATGGGAATTTAAATTTCAGACCCAACCAATTAGCTCCACATTCCCTGATACATCCAACATAGCCCTCGACCCTGGAAAGTGCCTGTTCAAAATTCCTGAAACAATAGGGGTCTCGGCTTCTGAGTATAGGAGAGGCAACCTGCCATCTGTGCTTACTTCCTTCCAATGCTACTTGTTGGTGTATGAAAATATGGTTGGTACAAGTAGAAATCACTTCCTCCTGAAGTTCCATCATGTGCCGAGTTTGGATGGGACATGAAAGCAAACTCTAGTATCGAGCAAGAAGAATACCAGGATTCTGAGGCTCACTTTGAACCCACAGGTTAGAGTGAGCTTCATTGTGAAAAAAGGTTTGAAAAGACCTTTCCCACTGAGCATGATTGCTCACAAAAGAAGCAAAAGCCCTCAACTGAACATCCCCTGAAAAAGGGACAGGATTTGAATGACGGTCTAGAGGGAAAACCATCTCATGCAAATATAATTCACACAGCAAATTTTGATCTTCAAAACTACTTCTAAAAAATGTTTCCAAAAATTTTGTTGAGGTCGTTATCTCAAATGACCTCCCTTCTTTCACAGCTCTCAACTTAAACCAAACAAACTGTTCAAATAGGAAGACGGGGTAAGAAGAAGAAGGTACCCTGGTGCCCAGGAATTTTTGAGAGAGAGCATACATCTGCTCTTTTTCCTTCTGCATAAACTGGAACTTTTTCAGCTCCCTTAAATTGCTCTGTAGCTCTTCCTCTCGAATTCTCTGGGTCATACGTTCTTCTGTCCATTTCTCCTCCAAACCCCTGATAATCTTTTTATGCTCAGTAAGAGAAATTATCCCTCCTTGGTATTCCTCCACCTGGCTCTTCCATTTTATTACCTCCATTCTTAGAATCGAGACTTCTGCTGTAAGGTTCAGGAATTTTTCTTTATGATGTTCCTCCTTGTCTGAATCCAGGTCGATGAAATTTCTAAGGGGCTCAATCCCCACCTTGTCTCTTGATGTGCCACATTGGGAACCCTGCACATCTGAAGCTATCTTGAGAGTTGCTGGTTCTTGTGTGGCAGCAACATTTTCTGGACTTTCTTCGGCAACAACATCCACCACTCCTAGAGACACTGGTTCTTGTGTAACAACGTCTTCTTTCTGAGGTTCTCTCGTGGCAAATTTGGCAGCTGACTGTGAGGATGTTGGTTCTTGTGGAGCAACTTCCTCCCAAATTTTAATTCCATGTTCAATCTAATTGTCAGCTGCTGTCTTAGCCAAAGGTTGTGAGGCTACTGGTTCTTGTGGAGCAGAGCCCTGTTCTTCTTTGTCCTTCTGCTGCTGAGATTGGATGTCTTCTTCAGTGTGCAACAGCTCCTCAAGGATTTCAGTATCACCTGAGGATTGTGTTTGGACTTGTTCATCTTCACTCCAATGCATATCAGGGATGATATCCACTTCAAGGTTATTTTCTTGTTGCATTTCAAGAGTCCTTACTGCAACCTCCAAGGATGTTGGTTCTTGTGTGACAACATCCTGGCTCACTTCTTCATCTCCCTGTTGTTGTGGCTCCTCTTCTATGATTTCTGTGTCATGGGACCATTCTGGAGTTGTAGTACAAAATTCTTTATTAAACTCCAGAGTGCCCTCAATTCCAGGTTCTCCTCCCATCTGGTCAACCGCTTGGACAAGCACATTCAGGGATGCTGGTTCTTGTGTGACAGCACCCTATTCAATCTCATCATTGTCTTGCTTTTGTGGTTCCACTTCTATAATTTCTGTGTCATGGGAGGACTCCGGGGTCATAGTGCAATCTTCGTCCCCACAATCAGGAATAACTTCATCCCTTGGTTCCTCTGTCTCAGAGTTAGTGGCAACTTCAGCAAGAATATTCAAAGATGCTGGTTCTTGTGTGACAGCATCTTCTTTCTCTGCAGCTTCCTCCATTGCAGGTGCAGACTGTTGTGTTGTAAAGGCACGAATTACAATCTTGTGGCCTGCTTCCTTAAAGATTTCTCCGCAGGTGGGACAGACCACTCTTTTTTCCTCATTGCTAGGCTCGGTAGAATTTGGTCCCTCCAATTGATCTGTAGTCTCCACCAACGTGTGCAGTTTCCTTTCACCCTGTTTTCTGCACGCTTCTTTCCAATTTTCCAATTCCCTTCTAAGTAATTGGACTTCCTCTTTTAATAGCCTATTCTCAAACAGAAGTTCTTCAATTTGGGGTTCTTCTTTGACATCAATTGGCCTGGGTTCAAGAGTTGGGAACTCAATTTGTGCTTCTAAGGTTGCCCATATTTTCCTTGCTGCTTCTGCTGCTGCAACCGACCTGGTTCTTTTCCTTCCTATTGGTGGGGCTATCTTAATTTCGTCATTTGATCTCTTCGTTTTCTTTTGTGGTGCTGGAATATCGGGATTCATAGCTGAGGTAGAAGGAATGTTCCCAGTTCTAGCATTTTTTTGTTCTTCAGGCTGTTCTTCCTCAATCAAAGTTCCTCCCCACTTGGGTGAGGATTCAATGGTCACCAGCTCAATATTTCCTTCCATTTCCATGGCTCTATCATCTTCAGGTTCAATTGTCACAGCATTTAGTGCTGCTCCAATTTCACCTTCTGCTGTCAGAGTTACCCTGTTATTTGGATTTTCCACAAGGTTTTTATGTACATCTTCTCTCAATTGTTCTGTTTATGCCCCTAGTTAATCCTCTGATCCAGTTTCATCTCCCCCCCCAACTATATTGGAGGGGCTCCGGTTCTCCTGTTGTGGTTCATGTCTCCCCAACTGTTGATGGACCTGCTCTTCTTCTATTGGGACACCGGGCAAAGGAGCGGGTTCCTGAACTTGAGTTGTAAATTACTCCCAGGTTATATTATGTTGAGCAAGGGTCCTTAAGATAATTAATTTAATGAGGCCATGGTGGGTTAGTGAGGCGAGTGGATGCTTGGTAGCTTGAACGAACATCGCCATATGATGCAAATCATTAAGTAGATAATATAGAATATTTAACAGAATCCTATGGCTGAGATGAGATAGTAAAGGGAGTTCAGAATTATAAACGGTTTGGTACCTACCTTCACAAGTGATATATTTCTTGAGAAAAACAGCGACTTGATTCCATGGCTGTGGCAATGACTGCAGTACTATCCCCCTTTTTGTCGTGTGAACCTGCTTCCCCTCTATTAGAAAGTCCTATAATGCTATAGTAGTGGGGACTCGACGTCCAAACCAAGCCCTTCCCACCTGAGGAATACTAGTGGCCTCAGCTATAATGGCCTCAAAAACATCGATGCGCAATCCCCAAACCTCTGAGTGAGTTTCTGTGAGGTTTAAAGCAAACTGTAAGGCTACTTCACGGTTAAATCCATCCAGACGTTCGAAAAATTCCATCCAACTGGTAGCTTGAAAGATAGCGAAGACCGCAACATTTCTCCTGAGCACTCGTGTATTTAAAGGTTCATAACAAGCTGGAATCCCCATGGTTCTGACTTCAAACTTAGTTTGTTGTTCAACAGATTACAAACTCCGACAATGGAGGTTACGGCACAGAGTATGCATGGACCGCTGAGAGGAGAGTTAGGCAAATTTGGAAAGTTTCAAAACACCGGATTATTTGAAATTTCATTCCGAATTGGGAATGGTGGCGGTTATCAAGTAACATAATTAGTTTTTACGTCGCACGGGCAGAGAGTTAATCGGGCAATAATGGGCATAAAAAGGGAGGTACGACTGACATTGTTAAATCATATCAATACTTAATCACGTGGTTAATCAAAGCCATACCTTCGAAATTGCGCGCTGGATATCCTTCGGAGAATAATAGAACGTGTGGTTGCTGACGTTGCGGAAGCCGAACTTGTGCGGTGCGCAGTCGTTAAATATAATCATTATAACAGAGATGCTGGAATAATTATTTTCACCAGTGAAGCACAAACTATCGTGTCAAAATGGTCGGAATTATGAGAAATATCACATTATGGGTCAGATTGCCGGCATGAGGAATCGAAGCCATATCTAGAGGATTTGATGGCGTACAGAGAGGTTTGCTAATAACATAGGAGTCACAGCCGCAGGTCATAAAGAAATTGAAGCAGAGACGCGGCCTTCAATGCTGGAAACATCAGCTAAATATAGAGAATTTGCAGCTGCCGAAAAAGATGTCGCGCAACCACCGAGAAAAAAGGAAAGGAAGGAAAATGTTAAGCAGACGGAAAGTGGCTGCGCCGGAGTGACGAAAAACAGGTTTTATGGTCAAAAGTGAGACAAGGTAACAGCGTATGAGAATGGAAGAAGGCAGAGTTCCATGATGCAGCGGCTGTCGAAAACGGTGTTGCAGCCGCCGAAAAATGGATTACGGCTGCCAAAAAAATAAATGTCGCAGATGCCGGAAAAGGTGTTGCAGCTGCCGGGAAAAGATGTCACAGCTGCCAAAAAAGTTGTCGTAGCTGCCGAAAAAGATGTCATAGCTGCAGGAAAAGATGTTACAGCTGCTGGAAAATGGGTGTCGCAGCTGCGACAAATTTATTTAAGGAAAAAGAAAAGAAAAGAAAAAAAATCATGACGCGGGAAGTCACAGAAAAACGACTTCCGGTCGACAGGCCCAATCTGACGCTCATCCCTGGGTGCTTCCCTGCAAATCTTGGAAAAACAACAGAAGATCAAGTGCAAAAAGAAAAGATAATATAACGAAGAAAAAAAACAAAACAGCAGTTATTTATGTACAATGATTCATGCGCGATTTACAGTGATTAATTAAAGATTGACAGAGGCGGAGAGAAGTTCCTGCCCTTGCGCTAGCTGATAATCTGGGTCAGAGACAATTTGCGAGATAAATGCATCCTTTGAAATTGGTTTAAGGTACAGTCGCAACCTGTGACCATTAGCAAATAATGGTGCGCGGTTTTCATCAATGGTTACCAGGCGGACTGTGCCGTTATCAAATACCCTGTTTACTAGGTATGGACCCAGCCATCTTGTGTGTAATTTGCCCTTGAAATCTCTTTTGAATCTGGAATCATATAATAATTCCCAGTCTCCTTCATAGAAGACCTTCTTTTTAATGAATCGGTCATGCCAATTGGATCTTTGTTGTTGAATTAACACTGTCTGGTCCACTGCAGCTAACCGATTCTCATCCAGTTCATTCAATTGATTTAATCTTCTTTTCTGGGCTTCAGTTACATCCAAGTTTACTTCGGTGGCTGTCTTCAGGGTCTTGCTTTCAAATTCAATTGGGAAGATGGCACTTTTTCCATACTCTAAATCGTAAGGAGAGAAACCTGTAGTGTTACGCCAAGTGGTGCGATATGCCCATAGTGCTTCCGGAAGCCTATCAGCCCAATCTTTATGATAGTTCTTAACTGTCTTGGTAAGGATGGCTTCAATAACTTTATTAGTGCTTTCCACTTAGCCATTGGCTTGGGGATGGTAAGGTGAAGCTACCCTATGTTGAACATGATACTTCCGTAGCAGAGCTTCAAATTGATGCGACATAAACTGTGGTCCCCCATCAGTAACTACTTCCTTAGGTACCCCAAAACGGGTAAATATTTCACTGTATAGAAAGTCAATCACAGCCTGGTCGTAAGCCTTCGCCAGAGCTACAGCTTCCACCCACTTGGTCATATAATCGGTACAGACCAAGATGTAAGCTTTCTGTTTGGAATGAGGACTGATAGGGCCAATGAAATCCAGAGCCCATCTATCAAATGGTTCAACTACTGATTGAGGTTGTAGAGGCATTTGATCTGATCTGTTGGGCTGGTCCATCCTTTGGTAGCTATCACAGGACTGAACATACCTTTTTGCATCCATGAAAAGAGTTGGCCAATAGTAGCCCATCCTCAGCGTTTTGTGTCTTGTCCTTCTATCTGCAAAGTGTCCCCCACAAGGTTCATCGTGGCAGGCCTTCAGTATATGAAAGATTTCATCTTCCCTTACACATCTTCTGATTTCAAGATCAGGACCTGTGTAAAAGAGATGACCGTTTACCCAACAATACCTGGCACTTTGCTGGATGATTTTTCTCTTTTCTCTTTTAGACATATGTGGTGGAATCTTTCCTGCAACCAGATAGTTAGCGACGTCTGCATACCGAGGGGAATGAGCTGAAAGTGTGAATAAATGTTCATCTGGAAAAGAGTCCTCAACAGGCAAATTATCATCACTGTTAGTGAAACGAGATAAAAAATCAGCGACAACATTTTCTTTTCCAAGTTTATCTATGATTGTAATATCAAATCCCTGTAATAATAAGAGCCATCTAGTCACGCTGGCATTAGTGACTGGTTTGTTCATTAGATATTTGGTGGCAGAGTGGTCAGTGTGCACAAATGTAGGATACCCAGTAATGTAATGTCGAAATTTATTAATGGAGTAAACAATAGCTAAGAATTCTTTTTCAGTGATAGTATAATTAAGTTCAGCAGGGGCTAAGTTTTTACTAATATAATAAATTGCATAAGGTACTTGACCATCCTGCTGTCCTAAAACTGCTCCAATGGCGATATCAGAAGCATATGAAGAAATGTGAAAGGGTAAGGTCCAATTAGGTCCTCTTAAGATAGGAGCTGTGGACAGCTTCTCCTTAAGCTTAACAAACGTTGTCTGGCATGCTTCACTCCAAACAAACTGCACATCCTTCATTAACAAAGAAAACAAAGGAGAAGCAAGTTTGGAAAAATTTTCTATAAATCTTCGGTAGTATCCAGCATGCCCCAAAAAACTTCGCACCTCTCTTTGAGTTGCAAAAGTAGGTATATTTTTTATCACCTTGATTTTTGAGGGGTCCACCTGAATGCCATCGACAGAGATGAAGTGCCCCAATACTACTCCTTCACTCATCATCATATGGCACTTTTCAGTGCTTAAAGAGAGCTGGGTTTGTTCACAGCGAGTTAAATTTTTTTTTAAATTTTCCAATGCTTCTTCAAAATCCTTGCCGTAAGGAGTAAAATCATCCATAAAAATTTCCATACTACCATTAACTAATTCAGAAAATATGTCAATTACAGCTCTTTGAAATGTTGGTGGTGCATTACATAAACCAAAGGGAAGCACTTTGTAGGCAAACGTTCCCCACGGACAAGTGAAGGTAGTTTTATCTTGGTCTTCAGGAGCAATCTGAATCTGATTGTACCCTCTAAACCCATCCAGGAAGGAGAAGAACTTCTTCCCCAATAGGGTGTCGAGTACTTGGTCAACAAAGGTCAAAGGGAAGTGGTCTTTTTGTGTGGCTTTGTTCAGCTCCCTATAGTCGACACAGACTCTCTATTTACCATTTTTCTTGGGTACAATTACGAGCGGGGAAACCCACTCACTCTCTGAAATAAGATATATAAATCCTGCTTCCAAGAGTCTCTGAATCTCTTCCTTCACTATGTCCCTAAGATTGGGGTTCATTCGCCGTTGAGGCTGACATACAGGCCGGGAGTTGCTTTTAATATAAATATGATGGGTGCACACTTCCATCTGATGCATACTTAGTTCTGTAGACCCATTTACATCTGTCAAGTTTTCTTCCTTTTGGAAGAGGAACAAGATCCCAAGTATCGTTAGCCATTAAGGAACGATATTCTTCATCCATAGCTGCATCCTAATATGGATATCCTAATGCTTCTACAAAAGTTTCTGGATCATGATTCTCGGAAACTTATCCAAAAGAGAAGAGGCTCGCTAAAACTAAGAACGTGTTCAACATTGATCTCTAGGATCACCATCAAGATCACCAGCTGCTTCACATGTTGAACGGACCCATCGAGGAAGTATTGGTGCTGGTGCAATTGGAGGAACATGAGCAAGAGAAGGTGGATTTTCATCCTCACTGTCATCATCAGAAATTGGAGTTGGAAACCTGTCAAGGAAGCTAGAAGAAGAAGAAGAAGAAGGCACAATCGCCAAATTAGGCTCACAAGCCAAAGATGGCACACCCGCCAAGTTAGGCTCTCAGGCTAAGAGATTTTCATCAAATTTAACATCTCTTCTAATGATTATATCATGAGAATGTGGCTGAAAAAGTATATAACCTTTTACATCTTCAGAATATCCAACAAACATGCACTTTTCACTTTTAGGCTGCAATGCTTTCCGTTTTTCATCCAGAATGTGAGCCCATGCTTCACAACCAAACACACGAAAGTGACTTACATCTGGAGGATAAAGAGTGAGGTTCTTAGTCTCGATGCCATTAGATATGGTCATAGACCCAGATCTACAGTTGATGCAAGCATCAGCTGTGGCCAACCAAGGCCTGCCCAGGATCAATGGGTGTCCTCCCAGCTGTGACTTCGGTTGTAAAACCAAGAAGTCAGCAGGATACTCCCACGAATCAACTGAGATGACGAGATCGTCTAGAATTCCTTCAGGTTTAATGATGGATCTATCTGTCAATTCTAAAATAGTGGGGGTCAGCCTAAGATTAGTGAGCCCAAGTTTTCTTACAGTCTCAATTGTCATGACATTAATCGCTGCTCCTAAATCTACTAGTACGTTGGGTATCTGTGTATGCCCAATCTGCACAATGACAGTGGGATTTCTAGGGTCGTCATACTTGGCTACTAGGGTTTTTCCTGTTATTAATGTAGATAATTTCCCTATGACGTGGACAGTGGGAGGATCTCTGGGCTTCCTTCCTGGTTTCTTTGTGCACAGGTCCTGAACAGTTCTAGCATAAATAGTTACGTCTTGAAGAGCTTGAAGGAGGGGGATTTTAACATAAAGACTCTTTAACTCTCCTAGGAGGTTAAACTGAGGTTGTTCCCCTGCCCTTGGTAGCATTAATCTCTCAGGATACAGTGGTTGCCTAATCAGCTGGGTAGGCTGCGCATTGCTAGATTTATCATTTTGTGTTTCAGCCGTCCCATTTATGGGATGTTCAACATCTTCAATAATGGGAATTGTATCAGACAGATGCTGTGGATTCACCCCTTCTTCATGTACAGAGGGTGGAACATCTTCTATAATTACAGGCTCTACTATTTTCCCTGACCGTAAACGAATATCGTTGCAAGGCACAGGAGAAAGGGAGTAGGTCGGCATGTTGACAATCTCAAATTGATGGACTGTTTTATTATTTCGGTTAGGATTAGGTTGAGCAGGCAGCTGAGGTCGTATCGGTGCATTAGGGACAGAATTGTTCTGCAACTGCTGATGGGGGTATTAAGGATATTGAGGAGGGTATGGTGGATGTTGAGGTGGAGGTTGTTGAGGAAACTGATTCCCTGGATGGAAATTCCTCCATCCATGGGACCAAGAAGTAGGTTGGTGTGGTGGCTGTGTCCAGGGATTCCGTGAGTTATAATTTTGTATTGCAGGTTGAGAAGGGTTCCACGAAGCATAATTTGAAGGGAATTGTGTATTCACATTTTGCATATTATTCCAATTGCTCATATTATTCAAAAATGGAAATGAATTTGGGGTCACACCTTGGTTTCGAGGTTGCCAAGGTTTCTTCTGTGCAATGAAGTAGGCTGTCTCCACCTCTGGAGTTGATGCCTGCAGAACAGCCTTCACTTGGGGAAGTGAGAGACATTCTTTCGTGTCGTGGTTTAGCTCACACAGCTGACACACCTCTACTTTGTCAAGCGGGCACTCCCTCAGAGGATGGTTCTTTCTACATCGAGGGCAGAACACACCTAGTGTGAGGTCCTCTACTGCCTGTTTTTGTTTTGCCTTCAGGACGTCGATTTCTGAGGAGATAGAGCTCATCATTTATATTTTAAAATTTTCAAGGAGATTTCCTATCTCTGCACGGGTGACTCGTCCATTAGATGACTTCTGAGTTCTGTCGAAGACATCGCGTTCTAGCTTATCCCGTTTGTCCCGCCTGTTGTTCCTGGAAGATCCCCTGGAGTACCTTTTACATAATTCCACAATCTTTCCGAAAGATTCCTTGGAGATATCCCCCTTTCCTAATAGGTTTAACATATCTAGACAATCATCCATAATCCCGCAAAGCAAGATTATCTTGAGCACATCTAACCCCATGTTCGTTTGTCCAGCTCTTTGCATGTTGTATAAAAGCCTTTCTACAAAATCTTCCAGACTCTCGTCCTTCTTTTGCACCATTTTGAACAATTCTTCTCTTTTGTCCTTGGTGTTGCAATATGCCTGATATTTCTCCAGGAACACCTGTTTCATCCTGTCCCAATTAGCGACAGTTCCTCCTCCTAGGCTCATGAACCAACGTAATGCATTGTCCTTCAGAGTGGCAGGGAAGAGTTTTAGCTTTTGTGCATCGGTGACGTAATCGTAGCTGCGACAGAGGATATCGAATTCGAAAAGAAATTCGTCTGGATCCTCTACCGCTTTTCCATGGAAGCAAGGCAACACCGATGGTGATATATTTTTCATAGGGGCTGTCCCTTCTGGCTGTTGAATCAGGAATTGAAGTGTAGCCACCGTTCCTTCAGGAAGGGAGTGATTTTCATGATGATAGTTTTCCCCCATTGCCTCTTCCTCGTCAGATTCATGTCTGTTACTCATCCCCTCTTCTGTTTTCTCTTCTTCATTCGTTCCTTCGTTCTTTTCCTTGTTCCTCCACTGATCAGTAATCTTTTGGTGGAACTGCGTCCACTCTTCTTCAGTTACAACCTTCCCGTAAATGTGGTAGATTGGGCCTCTACCAGCAGGTCCGGTTGTACCAGCTTTGTCCTCTCCTGCAGGGATATTTGAGGAAGTCGCGGCTGCTCGTGTGTTCTCCACTGTGGACCCTGACGCTGGCGCCCCAAGATCGGCAAGGCTTCTTCTGATAGGAGTTTCTTGATGGCAAGCCCTGGTGGATGAATCATTCTTGTCAACAAGATCGTTAATGAATGTCCTTCTGCCCAATTGTGGACCTCGACCGCGACCCAAACCACCTGCACTGTTAGTATTTTGTGGGGTTTGGGGAGTTGAAAGATGATCACGCTTTACCCTTCTTGTATTCATGCAACCCAAATGATTACAGCAAAAAAAATGGAAAAGAATGAATAGAAACAATTACAAAATGCAACTAATGATGGTGCTTAATCTTTATCCTTCCCCGACAACAGCGCCAAAATGTCGGGCACCCAATATGCAAGTGGATTACCACTAACATATAGAGAGTACAATATTTATTGTCAACCCGGGAAAGTCTTGTATTTCAAGGATAACATGCACAGTATATGCTTAAATACAAAATCACTGTAATTGAACAATACTATCCTCTGTTCAGCTATGCTCATCCCAAGAATCTACTTAATCCAGTTATCTTCTAAGCAATACAATCACAATTCCCCTCTGTTATGCCTTGATCTAAGAATGGAAAGATAAAAGTCATATCTAAATTACAATTGCAGATGAAAGAAAATCCTATTCACATCATTGAATGATTAACTCACCTATCCAATCCGATTGTCCTAGGAACCCACAAGCATAATTTAAATATTGATCTAGGAATTCAAATACAAAGATTGAGTTTGGCTATTCTAGGAAACTGAAGTACAGGAATGAAATTCGGTAATCATAACAATAAAAGACAAGCTGCAAAGATTCATAGAACGACAACTAAAAGATCTAAGGATGAACAGAGCTGTTACAGTTACCACACGAATTGCATAAGAAATAATTACCTACTCAGTCGACTGTCACACTATACCACTACAGATCTCCAAGGAATGCAATCACAACACACTGTAAATCCACACTTGTTACAACTTCTTATGAAAAAATAAAATTAACATAACATCACACGACAAAGGAATTGAAAAGTCCTAACTTAACTCAACAATCCCTGTGGAAGGCAGGCCCAGCCTTCACACAGAGATGCTGGCTGAACAGACGTAAAAACCTTTAGATCAGAAGTAACTCGTATTAAAAGACAGAGTGATTACACAATTTCTCCTCCCAGCTAATACAATGAATTGTTTATATGTTCAGCAACCCCTGGATTGAAACAATTCTCCATACTTATACCATGTAGATCATAACATCCTATCCTATTATGGGGCAGCCATGAAGATCTCTGATCTTCAGACGCCCTAAATGATAACTGTTGTTACAAACGTGGCAGGATGGAAAATAGGAAACATAGGAAAACTGTTAATCGCCCCAAAATACGATATCTTCAGATTACGACTACACACGAGCAACAATGCACTATTGACCTCCAAATCTGACGAATTCTGTTATAGCTACCTTGTCACAGCTTTGTCTGGGATATCGCACTGGAACCGCATTTTTTGGGTGATGATAGGATGGATGGGGATCAGCTTGAGCAATGAATGCCCATCCTTTTCGTGGCTTGTTCAGCCCAATCTTCCTGCAGTCCACTTATCTCAAAATACCTTTATAAACCATAATATGTTAGTGCATTGAGAGATACGAAGCCTTAATTATCACAATCATAAGTATTAATAAAATAAAACAATGACCAATCATACCTTGGTGGTTTGAAGAGTAGAGTGGGGATAAAATGTTTAATTGGTATGCTGAATAAGGTAGGATAGAACAAGAAGAGGTAATTAAGGGTGGTCAAAAGAGGCCATTTCTGGAGCTCACGCATTGTTTTACGGCAACCAAAAGTGGACCCTCTTTACATATGGATACGACGAACTTAAGTTATTCATCTAGTAGCAATTCCACGTAACTCTTTGGAGGATCAAGCGAATATTGGGTTAGTGAGACTATCTCACGCGTGGAGGAGTCGTACACTCACGCGAGGGTAGTGAGTGATATCATCTTCAGTCGTGTTCATTGGTTAGTATGTGTTGGAGGTTTATGATTCGTTGAGGGAGTTTGGTGAGAGAGGTGTCAATCACCTCCTCTGTTCAAGCTCAGCTAAACTCTGACTTCATCTTCAATATTGATGAGGCCCCCCTGGGTCTCTCTTTTCCTATATAAGCTGGCCTCTTCTCCTTTGTTCAGCATCAAAAGGTGGAACCTCTGCTTGTAATATTGTAATAGTTTTCTTGAGTATTGTGAATAAAAGGCTTTGGAGGCAATTTCTGTGTGGGATCTATGGATGTTTGGATAGAGTTTACTCTACATTAGTGAGGTAACCTGTATTTGTTTCCATGCTTGTATATGTTTGGGATTAACTTGCTATAGAAGGAAATGGTATTTTTGTAAAGATAAAAGGTAATTCTTGTTACGTTACGCTTTTATTGCAAGTCAAGGAAGACTATTTGATATATGTATGATTTCATGCTTGGATCTACATTGTTGTTGTAGTCTCTTTCAGTTTACACAGGTATTTTTTAATCCCCATTGCTAGTGTTGTAATCTTTTGCAGGAAGCTAAAGCTAGAGTATTGATGAGCGAAGGTGCTCTACCTTTCCTTCAGTAAAATTGGAAAATAAGCTTTGTCCCTCTGATCTCACCAAGGAGGCTTTTTATGTCCTTTATTTCTTGCTCTACTCTGGGTTCTTTGACTTTTGATCCACAAATTTCTTAAAATTTTCTTTCAGTTTCAAATGTTTCCATATTATATCTAGCATCTAAAGTCATATCAAAGGTATATCTGATGTCTAAAAGTTTCTATTTCTAGTCTGCTTCAAAGGTACATTTAAAATTCTAGATCTAGTTACTTTTCCTTTTTTTTGCAAGTTTAAAATTTTTTGAAAATTAAAAAAACTTGTTGAAAGAGTTTTTGTGCATTTTAAAGTTTGATCTAGATTTTTTGTGCTTGATATTTTCTTGCCATTCTTCTCAAGAGGCAAGCAAAGATCCTAAGAAGGAAAGCTTTCTAGCTTGCCTCACTTAGTTGTTTCCTTTTTTTTTGTAATCAGTTGTTACTTAGATTTTTTTTGTAATTTTTTGCATGTTGTCCATAGACACTTCCAAAGTGTTTTTGGGCATCTTTCACTGACATATGCTTGCTGGTTTTTAGCAGGCCCATCAAAAAAGAGAAGGAAACTCTGCCCGAGAATAGCTTTTTCGAACATCCGGAGCTCCAAGGAGGCTTTACCCTTAGCTGGGCTTATTTTCTTTGCATGTTGTAAGCCTTTGGATCCCAGATAACAAGAACCAAAGAGAATCTCTGCTGAAGCATTGTAACCGATTAATAAAAGCAAGTTTGAGTAGGCTCGGTAGAGCCTGGTCTCCATCCCCCTTGGGGGATTTGTGTCAGTGTCATTTTTCTGTTTCCTTATATGCTATTAGCGTAGTTGTTTTTCCTTATCATTTCATGGTTTGTTTGAGTTTTGCAAAAGTAACCTGAATACTTACCCACTGCGCTATACTGAAGTACCATAAGGGAAAAGATTTGAGCAGTGTAGTAATTAAAAACAAAAACAATTTTGTTATGCATTGCTAAGTTAAAATAAACCCCCTCGCTTTCTCGAGTACATGTTCGTGGATAAGGGCTTGCCCGAGTACTGAATCTGGAAAGAGACTCCTGGGTTTTATCTTTTTTCTAAATCAGAAAACTTGTTCTAAAACTTTAAAAATAAACCAAGACTCCTTCCCCGTATGCTCTACACTGCTGCAGCTTGTCTGATCAGTTGGCTGTATCAGAAAGGGATACGAGTTACTAGATCTAATAGGAAAATCCACACAAGTAATTTTCTCAAGAACTCGGGAGGTTGCAAAGGGTAATCACTACAAAGTCAGGGGGTTACTCTAAGCAGGTTTATCCTCGCCCTGTTGGACACTTGGTATTAGCGCTTTAGCACTCACTTTGAAGGGACTTGACTTGTTGGACCAAACCTACAATTCACCCATTCCTTAATCAATTCATTTAATAATTTAAAATTTACCAACCGAGACACTGCAATACTTTCATTGAGACTACACTAGCAACCCACATTTGCAAGCACTCTTTTCATTTCAGCACTAGTCTATTTTGTTCTTTTTTGCATAAGTTAATCTCGCAATGTATCGTTAAATTTTGTGCATCTAATTTGAGTTAAAGTGTTGCTAAGGTTAATCTTGTTGGCGGTAATTGGTAATTTTTTAATTTCATCCATTCCATATTAAAACTCCTAGAATTAATTATTTCTCTCATAGAATAAAAACCTTAGATTTTACTTTTCATTAGGGTCGACCGCCCTTGGCTTCGCTAAGAGTTGGCCTAGACGGAGGAGCAGAGTATCAGGTGACAACACTTGGCTCAAGCTTTCCCCCAAGGTCGCACCCAATGGCTTGAAGATTTCTGCCATGTTACCCGAGGTGCGAATTAGGCAGCAACATTTTGGCACCGTTGCCGGGGATAAATCTTTCTATTCCCGGAAGATGACTTTTTGAGTTTTCATTCTTTTTTTCGCTTTGTTTGATGAATGTTGTAGTTTAATCAACTTACTCAAGTCATCTGGCGACTCCACTACCTTTAATTTTACTAAGGCGTTCTACAAGAGGAAACTCTCAAGGCTTGTTTTAGTTCATTCCTGAGCCTGAAAAGGTTTACCATAGGAGAAAAAGCAAGCTAGCTTCTCGTAAGATCCTTGACGATCTCTCATCTAAGCCAATCTTAGATATTCACCTTTTATTTGTTGATACTTCTCAATCAAATAATTCACATAGTACCATGGGTACTTTATTTAAACCTCTGAATTATTCTGCCGTAATTGGGCAGCCTCATAACATTCCAGATAAAGCCATTGAGAAGGTTCCATCTTTTTATGGAAACAATGCTATAACTGCTAAGTCTCATTTGTTGGCTTTTTTGCAGTGCTACAATAAATGGTGTCACAACGTCAACCATGAAGATGTAAAGATGAGGTTGTTTGCCTTATCTCTTGAAGCCGATGCCTTTGAATGGTTCACCTCTCTGGATGACGATGGTATCAAGACCTTCCAAGAATTTGAACCTGCTTTCAATAAAAGATAAGGGGATAAAAAGAGAAAAGGCACCTTTTGGCTGCCTTAACAAACACTAAAAAGAAGGAAAACAAAAACATAGAAGAGTTCAATAAAAAGTTCAGAGATATGGTAGGCAGATGCCTGGCTGATATTAAACCGTCAGATACCTCAATTCTTATATATTACACAGAAGCATTCGAGGGAGAAATGAGGTACCAACTTAGAGACAAAGAATCTGACAACCTGAAGAAAGCCATAGAAATAGCTGAGAAGATTGACAGAAACATGCAATTTGCAGGAAAGTCTAACATTCTAGGATTTGTTAGAGGCACCACTTCATCTTCCAAAACTCAGGATACCAGAGGAAAAACAGTAGAGCCTGAAGGAAAAGATGAAGGAAAGGAATCAATGAAAGAAGTAGCTGACATGATGAAACAAATGATGATAAATTGTACTTCCCAAATGAATGCTATGCAAAATACGATAAACAACATGGAAAAAGCACAGTTTTCTCAAAATCATAAACATTTCTAGCCTAGACAAAACCAGGAGTGGAAAAAGAAGTATCCTCCTTATGAGCAGAGACCTCCAAATCAACTTGAAACAAACAACATGGTGAGTGATGAGGTTCCTCCCTATTGTCGGCCTTGTGATGAACTTCATGAAGAATCTACTTGTCCAAAATTCTGCTACATTATGGAACAAGAACAAATTGAAATGAATAACTTTGTAGGACATTCTAGAGGTCATGACTCTATAAACAATGTAGGGAAAGTTCATCATATTTCAAAAGAAAAATGGAAGCAAGCCAAGGACTACAGTCAGGAAAAGGATAATGCTACTAAGATTTTTGGCGAAAAGCCTTCACCTGA
>LPNX010386864.1:0-45024 GCA_001517045.1 Pseudotsuga menziesii
ACCTCTGATCCACCTTCCACTTCTGCAGGTCCTCCCGACAAACCAACAGAGCAAGCAAAGGAACCAACAGAACCTCTTCCTCGACCTGATCAGCTAAGGATTAGCTTACGGGATGTAAGCTCGTGGTCCGACTCAGAGGTTGGCCAGCTACTGAACAAACTAGCAACAGAGTCGAAGAGGAGGACAACCCGACTAAGGACACAGCTCAAAGATAAGGAGACCGAAGAAGTCGAGTTTCTCGACAAGTGCAGGTATCTTGTACAGACTGTTACCCCAGGACCTGTCGAAGCTGCTACCGACCGACCACTGGAAAGAGCCTATCAGCTGGTTGAAGGGTTGGTGTCGACAATCCAGATCCACCTCCACGAGACTAAGGCCGGGCAAAAAGAAGAAACTGTCCGACTGCTCCTGACTCAACACACAGCATTCTCGGAGGCTCACAAACTTCTACAAGACCACATGGAGGAATCCATTGTAACCGAAGAAGTACTCTGAGAATGGCCTACTCATTATGGGCAGGTATATAGTCAGAAAAGGCAGACCAGACAAGGCATTTAGGCCTTGGAAAGAAGGAAGTCGACTGAGACAGAACTGAGGCAGACAATCGAAGATCAAATAGTGATGGAAAGCAATAAGCTACAGCAGTTGGAACGTGAGGCACACCAGTGGGTTCAGCACGCACTTCCCAACTTGGAGAAAGTCGACAACATCTGTCCCCAGATGAAAAGACTCCTTGAGACGGTGGAAGAACACAATCAGCTGCTGGGCCCCAACATGGAAAATATTGCAGAAATGGCAATGGCAGAAAAGATGTCGGTACTCTCAAATCTCACTACTCTGACTATCGACATTCAGAAAGCCTTGCAGACATGGATGAATTTTCAACATCAGCTTGCCATCACAGCACCAGCCATAGTCGAAGTCTGTGTACAAAGAAGACCAACTATTCGGTTGCACAGCCCACCTCAGTAGCACTTTCTCTTTTGCCAATCTCATTCTAATCTATTTTTGTTGTTATACCTCCCTCTTTCTTCGGGACGAAGAAATGTTTTGTTTGTGGGGGAGATGTAGAAGGAGCAAGTCGACATAAGTCGACTTGAACGAAGACCGACTTAGCCGATCAGCCGACTAAGTCGATGGACCGACTACGTCGGTCGGCCGAGTAAACACAGTAGTTAGTCTGTTAACTAATAGTCGTGTCGGTTCGGTGAACCGACAGGTAGTTATGATTGTAACTGTTTGGAACCTGTATATTAGGCTGTTGAGCCACACAAGAACACAGTGCAGTTCAGTTCTTGGCTTTGTATGATCTATTGAGAATAATATAATCTGTTCTTGTTATCAGTTCTTGTCTCTTGCATCTGTGTATATTGTTTTATGTATTATTGGTAGCCCTATGTGATCTGTAGGATTACAACAGTATCCATATGTATAGTTGGCCACCAGAGTCTATCTTGAAAAATATTGCGTACCGTTGCATTCCAAGCGTAGTGTCCTCCTAAGACACCTGCATGCGCTTCAGCCATTACCCATTTGCCTTTCATGATCAAAGATGCAACTTGCGCAATATTTCATCTAGTCCCAACTTATACAGTTGCCTCATGATTAATGTGTAGACTGCAGCCTTGACAACTAGTTGTTTCTTTTGCCATGTCTTATAATCTTTAGGCACATATCCTGTATTAAATAAGTGTATAATAGAATCAAATTCTTTATCGAAAACGTCGATAGCAAACAACTGTGCATTAGGTAGATTATCCTCTAAGCTGTTTGGTTCCTCACCACTTTCAATGCGTGACAAGTGGTCTGGCCCAAAATTCATTCGGATTGGCTTTACAATGACTTCAAAGTCAAATTCTTAAGATAGGAGGAGCCACCAACAGATCTTCACCCCCAACACTGGATTATTGTCCATGTACTTCAGTGCAGAATGATCAGTGAACATTTGAAGTGTCCACTCAATAGATAATGTCTGAACTTTTGTAGTGCACAGACCATTGGAATCCCTTCTCTTTCAGTTGTGGTTTAGTTCTTCTCTACTATTGATAGTTTCCTTCTTGCAAATGCAATTGGGTGGTCAATTGCGCCTTCTCCTGGTTGATTTAATACTATACCAAGTGCAATTGATGATGCATCAACATGGACATGGAACTCCTTCTTCCAGTATAGGAATATCAATATTGGCATAGTGGCCATTTTGTGCTTCATCTTATCTAGGATTCCTTGATAGTCTTCATTCCACTCGAATTTGGCGTCCTTATTCAGTAGCTTCTCCATTGGGGCGGTTATCTCCACATACCCTCTTATGAAATTTTGATAATATCTAGTATGTTTGAATGTGGATCTGAGTTGCGTGACCAACGTGGGTGGTGGAAGGTCTAGAATAATCACCACCTTCACGAGATTGACCAGGATCCCGTCACAACATACTACATGGCCCAATAGTACACCAAATGGTGTGCAAAAGATGCATTTTCTCAGATTCAATGCAATTTGATACTAGCGACACCTTTCCAACATCATGCACAGATTCTCAATATGGTCTCTCACCAGACCAAAGATCGTCCAGTCATCAAAATATACTTCAAGAAATATATGAATGAAATATTTAAAAGTAGAAACTACTATTTTAGAGAAAATAGCAGGGGCATTTTTAAGGCCAAAGGGAATTACTGTGTATTGGAAGCATCCCCATTATGTTACAAAGGTTGTTTTGTGATGGTCCTCTTGCACAATTCTGACTTGATGGTAGCCCAAGAATCTTTCTATGAATGAGTACATTTCTTGTCCATCGACACTTTCCAAGACTTCATATGTAAATGGTGTTGGGAATGGATCATGTAAGCATGCATCATTTAGCTTCCTACGGTCGACACAGATCCTGACCTCGCATGTCTCCTTCTTGTCCTGAATCACTATAGGGCTTATTCACTATGACTCTTAAACAGGTTCAATTATTCTTACTTCTAGCTTGCGATCCAGTTCTACTTTCACTTTTTCTTTATAGCGCATATTTAGTCCGTACGGGAGCTGTTTTACAGGTCTTACGTTAGGCTTGAGTGGAATTTTCATTTCACCCAAATCTCCTACTATCCCCTTCATTTCCCTGAAGTTCATTGAGAATAGGTCTTGGAACTCATGTAATAGATCAGTGATTTTGGCTACTATCTCTTCATCCCAATAGTCTCCAATGTTAGCAAATTTTAGATTGTCCTCCGAACCAATGTTAACTTTCTTGACTTTTAGCAGCATGATGAATTGCTCACTAGAAATGCCTCTTCCTTCTATTGCACACGATCCTTTCGACATTGGAATATTGATGTTAGTCGGATCATCCTCTGGATCTATGGAGAGGTTATAGCATGTCATCTAGTGCTGAACTGTTCCACAATGCTAGTGGGAATGTGTAGTGCAAGGTTGAGAATATGCAACATCGAGCGGGATCTCCACAAATATATTCTCCTTAATAGCCTTCATTGCGATATCAACTATTCGTTGCTCGTTTGTGAACTGGAATGTGCATGTGAAATTATGCATAACTTTTTCACATTCTTTTGTTTCTTGGCACAACTCCATAGATGTGTACTAGCCTCTGGGTTCCATTTCGAGAGTATGGATGAAGTGGTGAACCCATTCCTGGTGCAGGTAGTTCGAGAACACTATGGAACACTGCTCCAAGTGTTCAATAGGGTCTAATAATCCTGTATACCTTTGTGCCATATTTGCAACCTCATCTTCGAACCTTACTTCCAATAGCCGTCTACACTGTGACCATTCAGTGATCGAGCTTCTCTGCATACCCCACCATCTCACGGGTGTATCTTTTAGTGCAAAGTCTAGCACAGATAGTCGCTGCGGCTCTGTTACTAATTCTTCAAACTCAGTCAAGAATGTTTCCAATTTGGGCAATACTTCGTATGTAGGTAGCAACCACGACTGAGTTCCCACTCATTGGACAGACTTAGTTATCCTAGAAAATATCCTCATAGAGACTTCGTGTAATTGGTTTTTCTAGTTCTCAAGTGCCTCCCCTGAGTCTGATGTACATGAGCTCATGCATCTCCAGCTCAGGTTACCATCCACAGTAGGATTAATGTAATATTCCTCAAGGGTAGTGGCATTATAGATGTTGTTAAGGTGATAACATTGCCATTCGTTGAACACCAGTTCAACGTATCTCTGTCCTTCCAATGGATCAAGGGGCGCAACTACCCTCATCTCGTCATCTTCAAACAATATGACCCTTATTTTGAAGTTTATAATGGTTTGATTTCACATGTCCTAATCAATCCCCAACAATGCAGGATATGGGTTAGTATCATCTACTATATTGATGACCTCGAAGTCCGCAAAAGTGTGCAATCCTTCAATATCTACTTGGACTTGACTCACCCTACCAATGGGTAGAACCTTTTCCTGATTAGCAATCCTTAATTGAATTGGGGACTATTCTAGGGGTATCTTGCCCATTATTTCCACGTCTGGCGTGTTAAAATATTGACATTAGATCCCAGGTCAAGGATGATATAGTCCATGTCATAATCACCAATTTTTGTGGACATCCTGGGTTTGCGTCCCGTTTTGAAATTTGTCTTTACACTGTTAACCTTCTTTGTTTGTGAGTCTTCCTCTAAAAGCTTCCCTATTAGTTCTTTCAACTCCGCAAGTGCATCCTTGTCCTATATTAGCGCCAAACAACTTGATAGGAATGGTTTGAACTTACTAACCTTATCTGCATGCTTGCTTGCAGTCTGCTGTTTGAATCTCTTATGTGATGTTTCAGGAATATATTTCACTTGGACTGAGGTGGATGGTTGTTCAGTTCCTATGAACTTTGGCTATACATCCATGAATATATGCTTCTACTCCTGAACATCAAGCAGTGTTTTCTTTTGTGTGGTGGGTTGTACCTACGGTTGTGCTTGTGCCACCTACTCTATTTGTGTGGCTTGATACACACCCGTCGCAACACCTACCCCTTTTACCACTGCTACAGTTGGCTCTTGTGGTTCTATGACTATCATCTATATGTTGGAATTAGCATTCAATTTGGGAGAATTTGGCGTAGGATTTGGTGTTAGGTTAGCTGCTCCACCCCTCCGGGCTTGCCATCGAGCTATAAGTTGCGGACATTGCACCACATTGTGCTCTTATTTGCAATATGAGCAAGTCTTTGTAGGTTCATAGCAGTCTCTCGCATAGTTTCCCTGCACTCCATAATTGTAGCATACCACTGGCCCTCTTCCTCGGCCAAATACCCCTCCTCCTCAGCTCCTAATATTTCCACCCCCCCTCAACTGAGGTTCAGGTGGTTGCGAAAGGTATTGTGGTTGTGCATACTACTATTGGTATGGGTTATACGGGGCCGTATTCTGAAACTGCGGTGCCATCTGAAACTACTGTGTAGTCTAAAACTAAGGCATAACCTGTTCAATCTTTATTTTCTCCTTAGTCTTCATTAGATATGCAACTATTGTCTTTTCTCTCAGAAGTTGGTAGGCCCTAACAATATTTTTCATCATGGCCTATAGATATTCAAAATTTACAATAAAAACTAGCTAGGGTACATACCGTCTTCTGCAGGAACATGCAATCTATGTCACGGTGTCCTCTTGTCTGGCATATCCTGCACCAGGGAAACACCTAAGTACTTAATGGGTTTGGAGCACCGAATGAGATGTAGTTCATGTGAGCCAGATAGTCATCCTTGGTATGTCCATTGGTTCGGCATCATGTGGACCATAGGTCTTTGTGCACCTCTTTTCCTCTTTTTATGTCTTGGAGTTGAATCGTCATATTAGCCAATTGTGATTGAATCTATATCATTCCTATGGAGCCATCTCCAATAGGTGAAGCTTCTAGCTTCATCGCCAATTCCAGTGCCTCTGTTTGTGTCTTGCTGCATGAGTCCCCCTAAAGTGTGGTAGTAGTACAACAATAAACCACTCTTTTTGTTGCATGTCCAACATCTGGAATTTTACTTTGGCCATCAGCGTTTTGAACCGCTAATCAAAGTCACATACTGTTTCTACTGGAGCTTGTTGAAGCTCCTTGATATTGGTTATAAAATGGGGCTTAGATTGTGGCTTTCTAAACTCCGAGATCATTACGCATTGAATCTCCTCAAGATTCCTCTGTTATATTTTTATCATTTAAGCAATATAATCTTAGGATCTTATCTGAGAGAATAACATGCACATCAATAATCACAAGAGACAAGAGACACAAATAATTTTCCTTTGGGAAACCATAAAGGAGAAAACCTCGCAAATTCCTCAGAGATAGAATGGGAACTAGTAGCAAAAGTAAAACCTGAAAACATAAAGATGATCTCTGACATCTGATCTTTCTCACTTGTGCTAGCACTTCCTCTCTCACTCATGTGCCCCAGTTGAGTGAGTGAGTGTGTAATAAATAGAGAGGCTCACTTGATATTTGACTCGGTTATGTAGTCTCAAGTAATCATAACTGAGCTATGTAGGATCGAGTAACCACAAATAGGTTACTAATGACCCAACTTGAGATTAAATCACCAGGGCCAGATTCTCTAGGAGAGTCTAATAACCCTAGTGCCCCAAAACTATGGGGACTTTAACCCTTGATCAATAAGGAGGGTTACCCTCTATGACTTTACATGACTTGTTTACATTAATGATTCTCTCGATAGGAACATCGAGGTATGACATGACTCAATTATATTACTGATACTTTTCGATAGGAACATCTGGGTACAATACATAAGATATACAATTGAATACATTCTGAAGTTACAAATAGCTCAACACTCCCTCTTAACTAGGAAGGTATTCTCTTGACACAATTCATCAGCACAAGTCTTCTTCTCTGGATCATCATCAAATATGGATAATTTATGGATCATCATCAAGTTTGGATCATCATCGGATCTTCATCAAGTTTGGATCATCATCATCATTGCTTCCACCATCTCAATCAACTAGTGCTATCTTTCAATTCTTCTCGTCATAGGAAGTTCTACATAGCTAGCTCTTTTTGATGCTAGTTGTAGGCAAAGCCTCTAGGTAGGTCTTCATATTCTTAAGCACTTATATCTAACCCAGTTAGAAAGGCCCGCCCAACACTTACATCTGACCATGAGAGGAACACATCCACCATCATGTCAGAAAGGCACGCCCAACACTCACTTCTGACCATGGGAGGAACACATCCACCACCATGTCAGAAATTCCCATCACTCACATCCACTAGCATGATAGGAAACACCATCTATCATCCAAGTAAAGTCTCAGCACTTACATCTACTACCATAGCAAGACACACCATTTACTATCCAGAGAAAGGCACAATACTTATATCTGAAGCAGCCAGAAAAACTTAGAAATTATATTTGACCCAATTAGAAAGGCTCAACACTTACATCCTCTGGAATAGTAGGACACACCATCTACTATCCAATTAAGGTCTCAACACATATATCTACTAGCATAGTAGTACACACCATATACCATCCAGATAAAGGCTCTACACTTACATCTGTCAGCATGATAGGAAACACCATATATCATCTGGGGAAAGGATCTGCACTTATATTTGACCATGGGAGGACCTGCCTACCACCATGTTAGAAGGGCTCTGCACTTACATATGAACTAGTTAGAAAGGCTCTGCACTTATATTCGACCATGGGAGGACTTGCCTACCACCATGTCAGAAGGGCTCCGCATTTACATCTGACCCAGTTTGAAAGGCTCTGCACTTATATCCAATCATGTGGGAGCCAATCCCATATTCATATCATAATGGCTCTGCACTTATATCTAATCATGTGGGATCCAATCCCACAGTCATATCAAAATGGATCTGCACTTATATTTGATCATGTGGGAGCCAATCCCACAGTCAGATCAGAATGGTTCTGTAGTTACATATGACCATGGAAGGAACCAATCCTATCACCATGTCAGAAGGGCTCTACACTTACATCTAACCATGGAAGGAACCAATCCTATCACCATCTTAGAAGTGCTCATGGACTCATACATTCCCCTTGTAAGGAACCTCGATCTAGAGAACACCAAGCTTCTCCCTGAAGTACTCAAACTTCACTCTAGCTAATCGTTTGGTCAACACATCAGCTATCTGCTCGTCCGTCACAACATACAGGACCTTCACTGCTCCTCTCTGCACCATATCCCTGATATAGTGATACTTGATCTTGATATGCTTTGACTTGTCATGGAACACTGGGTTCTCTGAGAACTTCACACAAATTTGCTTGTCGTAATATATACAAGTAGCATCCAACTGGAGATCAAACAAATTAGATAGTAGCTTCCTCAGCCACACTGCCTCACAACTAGTCGAACAAGCTGCAACATACTCTACTTCAGCCATACTCAGTGCCATGTAGGATTGCTTCCTACTAAACCAAGAGATCACACTTGATCTCATACTCAAGCAACATCCAAAAGTGCTCTTCCTATCAATGGCACTGCCTACCCAATCTGAATCAATAGAACCTTCTAGGTTAATCTTTTGATTCACCTCATATTTGAGCCCATATCAACTGTACCCTTCAGGTACCTTAGAATATGTTTTGCAGCAATCATGTGAACATGTCTCGGATCTGTCAGGAACTGGCTCAACGTGTTCACAACAAAGCAAATATTTGGTATCCTATTCATTAGGTACATTAAAGACCCAATCATCTGACAATACATCCTAGCATCAACTGACTTGGATGAAGAATCACTCAATAGCTTCAGGTTCGATGCCATAGGTGTGGCCATGGCCTTGTAGTCCATCATCTCAAACCTCTTCAGGATCTCTACTGCATAATTCCCTTGTCCTAGGGATATTCCATCTGCATTCTACCACACCTCCATGCCTAGAAAGTAATGCATCATTCCCAATTCCTTTATCTAGAACTTGATAGCAAGTCTCCTTCTAGCATCTCTAATGAGTTCCACTTCCTTGTCAGAAACAAGTCATTATATTATAATAGGAGCATCACTGTTCTTCCACTTTCAACCTTGAATTAAAGGTTGGAATCCACTTTTACTCTCAATAAATCCTAAAGCCATCAGTAAGCTGTCCATCCTATCATACCATGTTGAATCTCAGGATCTTATGCAGTCACTCCGTCTGAAGTGGAGCATCATTCTCCCTCTGGCTTTCTTACTCTACGCATTGACACATTCTGTACTGGAGTGACAAGCAGCTTCCTCTACTACTAATATTCTATGTATCCATCTAGAGTTACTGGATACCAAGATCCTCTATCTTGAAAACATTCCCATTACACCCATCTGTGAGCTTGTCATCCTCTATAGTCTTTCATATTCAACCTTGTAGCAAAGGTTAATAGCTTCATCACTCTAAGTGATATTCAAGCTCCTCATGTATGTGTTATCCCATGGGTTCCTTCTGAGCTCGTATAAGGCCTTCTTTCATTTGCACACATGATTCTACATTTCATGTGTCTTTCTAGTGGTTGCAAATGTCTCTTCTTAGTCTATTCCTTCTTTCTGCGAGAATCCTCGTGCTACGAATCTTGCTTTGTATCCCATGATGTTTCCATCTACTACATGATGGAACTACGAACTTCCCTTCAGGTTTCGCTACTACATCGTAGACATCATTATTCTTGAACTAGTATTCTCCTTCCCTTTCTTCTTGGCTACTTCTTCATAGCTGGAAGGTTCTACATCAATGATGTCCCTCAATAGTGTCACATAAATGCATTCATCATATTATTCTTCATTCTTGGATTATTTATGGAACTGTCATCACTTGTTCTTTGGAACAAGTATTGTCCTTCTTTTCTTGTATGTGATTGTACATGATATTTCCTACAATTCAAATGCATTAGTTGTATGGTTAGAAACATTTCATAAGGTATATTCATAATGAAAAATTATTTTGACTCAAGATATAATTATGCAACTATTTTAGCCAATACAACATTCATCCATATCTTACGGAAACTTTCTAGATGCCTTGCATCTCTACTGGGACAACATTGAGATGTGTGCACTAATCCAATATGCCAACAAAGAGGTTTCGTTCTAGATAAGTGGCAATGGAGATTTGTATAGCACCATGAGCTACTTAACCATCACATGCATATTAGTAGTATACTGTCATTAATGCAAACATTATATCATGCATAATAGATCAACTGAATATAAATAAATGCATAACAAAACAATATCATGAAATGACAATTGAATACTTATCTTTATTTGTTTCATGGGTAGACTCCTTCTTGAGCCTTCAGCTTCAACATCTTCTTCATTCATAACCACATGATTTCTTATCCACATGATAAGATGGATAAGAGGTTCTTCGAGAATTGAGTCCTTCATATTCCTCATCGCTTGAGGGATCTTCTTTCAATCATAAGCACTCAATCTTCAGTTGCTCCCATCTTCTCTTTCTCTTATTATGAGTCAAGATTCTTCTTGTGTGCACTCTTCCCAGAGTCTCCTGAAAGTAATCACTTCCTTCTGGCACACATTCCTCGAATGAATGAATCCCATGATCCTGAGAGGACATTCAAGGTGGTTATCACAACTTCTGCATTCTCTACTTCTTCGTCCACTACTTTAAGTTGTTCTTTGATTCGAGAGACCCTTGTAAAGTATGACTGTATGGTCTCATCATTCTGGATATTTACATTCTTCAACTGGTTTCTCAAAGTCATCTTTTAGTTTATGTTCTTTCCTTCAAATAGGTTGGTCAAGGAATCAAACATCTCTTTATGTGTCTTTAGGGAGGCCCTTGTGGTATAAGGTGATACTTGATTGAATCAACAATGATCTTCTTGGCCTTGACCAAGTACTTCTTGTGTAAGGCTTTAGCCTCATCTCCCTTTGGAACTGGAACCTCTCCACTTATGTAGGTGTCCAATTCATTTTCTTCAAGAACCATTGAAATCCTATACTTACATGCTTGGAAGTTTTCAACTTCACCAAGCTTGTCATCAAGCTGGTGTGATTAGTCATCTTGAAATGAGAACCTCAAATGTAAATAGAAAAAGATTAGATCTTACCGATTTGAGGTGTTCGTCCTGGTTCCAGATCTGGTTGATCTAGGGTTTGTTAGAGAAATCCTAATTTTCAAAACTTGGAATTTCAAACTTTTGATTGGGTAGAAATATGGGCCTATTCAAGGTGAGCTATCCAATGTACTCCTTTTCTAAAAACAGTGGAGGGAAGCTCCCGGAAGAGAAAGCCCTAGTTTTACAATTTCTTCTACAGAAATGGCTGATACTATTTCTACAGTATCTCTGAGAAACTGTTTCTCTATGTCTAAAATTTCTTACTCAGGTAACCTCATCTTTCCTCTTTCCAACACCACATGGTATATCATAATTGGTTTCACCAATTGGGACTTATGATAGTTTTCCGATGGTGACTTAATTAATGACTTTTCAGCATAGCAAATTTATATAGACTTCCACATGTCACTATTTCACCTTCTAAGTATGAATATTTCACCACATAAATTAAAGTTAGTTCCCTATCTGGAACATCTTGCAAAATCGCATTTGGACCTTCGTAGCCTGAGATATAGCAATTCTCCCTAGGTGGCCTATTTAGGGATCAATCCTGGAAGATGCTGGAACCCTGATTTGGAGGAATCATATATCCCAAAATATATTGAATATGGGGATGAATATTTTACATAGTGTAGATCAGGATTTTATCTTCGGCCTGTGAAAATTTCATCGCCTGAGACTTCTTCAATCCCATGATATAGAAAATTTACCAAAAGTTATCAATTTAAGTATTTTAGAGTTTTTTAGGCCCGGGGTCAAACTAGGGTTTGACTTTCCTGGAGTTTCACTCAACCAAAAACTTTGAACTTGGTCTCTAAACTTTGATTTTTATGAGGAGAGAAATCATATGTCGGGCTCGTTGAAAAATTCCTCTTCTATAAAAATCCCTAATTTTTCGCACCAAAATTTGAAAATGCCCAGAATCAAATTCTACTTCGACAAAAAGATGCGCCCTTCAATGGAGAGTTAGCCTAGCCTCCTTTTGGTGATGGATTATGGAGAGAGACCCAAAAAGTAAGAATCCCTTGCTTCAACAGCTGCATAGTGTATTCTTCTCAAGTTAGCTCTGATACCATGTTATATTTTTATCATTTAAGCAATATGATCTTAGGATCTTATCGGAGAGAATAACATGCACAACAATAATCACAAGAGACAAGAGACACAAATAATTTTCCTCGGGGAAACCATAAAGGAGAAAACCCCACAACTTCCTTAGAGATAGAATGAGCACCAATAGCAAAAGTAAAACCCAAAAACATAAAGATGATCTCCAATAGCTGATCTCTCTCACTTGTGCCAGCACTTCCTCTCTCACTCATGTGCCCCGGTTGAGTGACTGAGTGTGTAATAAATAGAGATGATCACTCTCTATTTATACTATTTCATTCACTTAATATTTGACTCATTTATGTATTCTTGAGTAACCAAAAATAGGGTACTAATGACTCGACTTGACATTAACTCACTAGGGCCGACTTCTCTAGGAGAGTCTAATAACCCTAGTGCCCCACAACTACGAGGAATTTAACCCTTGATCAATAAGGAGGGTTACCCTCTATGACTTTACATGACTTGTTTACATTAATGATTCTCCCGATAGAAACATCAGGGTATGACATGACTCAATTACATTACTGATACTTTCTGATGGGAACATGAGGGTACAATACATAAGATATACAAGTCAATACATTTCAAAGTTACAAATACATCAACATCCTCTGCAGCTACCCAAGTGGTACTACACAGTACTTCATAAACCAATCTAATGTGTGGCCCTGCAAAGTCATAATCATTTGTGCTTTTCAGATGTCATCATTGATAACGAGGTGGACCGTCCATACTGCTTTGCAGAGGAACTAGTGCCATTTTGGATCCTATGTTCCATTCCCATTGAATGTGGGTAGTCTAACACCTGTCCCCACCATTAGGCTGATGCTGGGGTTGTTTACTGGATTCCTCAGATTCATTGGATTTATTAGGGTCACTGATGGGATTCCTTGCGCACCAATCTTGATGCTAGGACTACTAGTGCTTACAGGCTATTTAGGTGAGGAAATCCTATCCTTGGCGTCTCTACAGACTCTTCTGATTCTTCTCTCTTAGAAATTGGACTATACTCCTCCTCTTCATTGTAGGACTCTTCGTCTAGGTGTGACTCACATCCATATTCACCTTCCTTGGGTAGGATATAAGCTCTCTTGCCTCTTGCTACCTTCCTCCTCTTCCTTGACCAGAACCTCTTTCCACTTCTTAGGAATCGAGTGTCCAACTCGGCTTCTGAGCTTCCTGGGAACATTTATGCTTACTACCTTCCATATTATTCCTAAATTTTACACAACATCTCCCCCTCATAGATTGTGCGACTTAATCACTAAGTTGTAAAATACCCTTTTCATAAAGGAGCATTTTAATCCATAGGTTTATAGACATAAGGTACCTTCCCCGAGGTCCTTGGAAAAAATTTCTCTCTACCTCGCTATACGAGGTTATTGCTTCAAAACCAAACTTAGTAATATATCCTTCTAATATGCTATCAATCCAAAAATCAATAGCTCTGGACATAGGGTTAGTTGCACTACTTCTTGTGTTAGCTGGTCGGTCCACTCAGCTACTCCTCTTCTCTCGAAGTTAGTCTGCTGGGTCACTAAATCCAACAACCACTCTTGCAATATAATGGGAAATTCTGAGAAGAAAATATCATGGATATCTGAATATAGATACCACTATATCCAATTCTCGGGTCTCATCTATGAACCCTTGCTTTCCTTCAGTTCAAATACCAACGTCTTTGACTCCATCCAATTGTCAACTTCACTCTTGGTCGGGTGCCACAAAATTTCCCTCGTTTTGATCAATCAAGATCCTGGAAATGGAACCATTTGTTGGCCAATTTTCCTAACTCATGTGACCTAGGTTCTGTGTAGCTCGTCAACCCAAGAAACACTCGAGATACTGGCCCAACAGAGCAAGCCCTGTTGGCAATGTCCGCAGAGAAAGAACAATATCACTCAATATATATCCTCAACGGGTAACCGCCGAAACCATGTTTTCATGATTTGTCGAGGGATTATAGTCCTTTGGCACGTGGCCAAGGAGATCGACCAAGTCGCAAGGATGGAATCATTTCCACCAAATTGTAGCACACACCGCGCATATATCTTATTAACTACTAACAACGTGACACATATTCAGCCTTAGTACTTTAACCATAACAGAATATAAAATCAAGCTAATAGACATGCACAACATAACAGACGTGCGACAAGGATTATGCCATAAACATAAGGTAACACTTAGAAGCAGTGTATACTAACCTATTCATGCATTTATAATTCTATTGGTAGCACTACATTCATTCAACCAAGACAAGACTTACATCATAAGCATAACATAAGCAGAAACATAAACAACCATGTGCAATCAATCATTAGTACATAGGAGAATTCACGTGGAAACCCATATGGGAAAAACCACAAGATGCTCTTCATCTAGCATGTGAAATATATGGTGCCTTTAGTCTGCATTTAACGACAGATTGTCTTAGATCTAGCTTTATGTTCAGAATCTTTCTTGCTCTCATGCTCTTTGTATTATTTCTCCTAATCTACTACTACCATCTATGGATCCGCACACAGCCTGGATCGACTCCTCTATCATCTGCACCTGTCTAGCACAGCTTCTCTTCTACTACACTAACCCCGACTGCATCCTGCTGACTTGCAACTAATCTACAACTCATACCTCTCCTCCTCGATCTGCCCTCTTAGAGATCTCCCCTCTGTTAACCCTTCTAAAACAACTGAACGTAAACAACAACTAACCATTCTCGCAAAACCAACTAAAAATCAAACTTCTAACTATTGAATCCCTCCTATTTATACTATTTTACATGACCACACAGGGTCGACTGCATACAAGTGGTCCATTAACTGTCACCATCAGCCTCCCCTTAGGCTACAGCTGTGTGATCTTGACTTGACACGAGGAACTAACGACCTTACTTACAAAATGTGTTCACTCATGTGGCATCCATTGACCTAAGATGACTTAAGCACCCATGATCATCGTGTCACTTTCGGACATTATTATGCACTTGTGCTACTGTTTTACCCCATGACATCTTTGTTTCTACACAGTTCCCCTTTTCTGCATATTCCTTCTTCTATGCAAATTTCTCTTCCACGCAGCATTCTTGGGCTGCACAGATTCCTTCTATACCTGTCACGCGATCCCTTTTCCTTGCATGTGTTTATGCAGTGACTTGATGCTTGTGCATTTCTTCATTTGTGCTTATTCCTTGCGCGCTTTCCCCAGGCCCAACAAACCTAGATGCACATCACATGTCCAACATACTATCTGCGTTCTACCAATATAGGAGCATGCTAGGAATCATTATGTCTCAAATAAAACATGTTTCTACCACTATGCAAGAATTTCCTAGGATCACACCAAGTGCATTATGCCTCTCCATGGTCAGCCTCCGTTCTACCATCATAGGAACACACTAGGACTCATTAAATCTCAAGGAAAACCTGCATCTACCACTATGTGAGAATCAACTAATCTCACACCAAGTGTCTTGTGAACAATGGACCTCTCATCATCTCCAACATTGGAACACCTCAGGAATAATTACCTCTAGGACAACCTGCATTCTACGCTAGGAATAATTACATCCAAGAAAAAATTTCCAAGACTGATTACTTATAGGGACAACCTATGTTCTATGCCATGAATAATTAAATCTAAGGACAACCTTCTAGGGACATCCTGTTTTCTATAATAAGACTAATTACATCCAAGGATAACCTTCCAGGAATGATTACATCTCGGGACAACCTACATTCTATGCTAGGACTAATTATGTCGCAAGACAACCAAAATTCCATGCCAGTTCTGATAACATCTAGTTACAACCTCTATTTCTTCCCATGTGAGATATCATTCTAGTGCATCTGCATCTTCTGGTCTCTCGTCATCTCTAGCATGGGAGTGCACCAGGACTGATTGCGTCTAGCACCATGTGAGATATTTTCACTCCCTCTTTCTAGGGACCTTGATTTGGATGACACCAAGTCTCTCTCTAAAGTACTCAAACTTCACTCTGGCTAGCAACTTGGTCAACACATCGACTATCTGCTTGTCTGTTGCCACATACTGGAACTTCAATGTTTCTCTCTACACCATATCCTAGATATAGTGATACTTTATCTCAATGTGCTTCAAATTGTCATAGAACATCGGGTTCTCTGACAACTTCATGCAAATTTGGTTTTCACAAAAGATACAACTTTCCTCTAATGCGAGATCAAGAAAATCAAACAGTAGCTTCTAAAGCCATACTTCCTCACAACTATCCGACCAAGATGCAACATACTCTTCCTCAGCTATACTCAACTGCATGTAGGACTGATTTTTTCTAAACTAGGAGATCATACCAGATCCCATACAAAAGTAGCATCTTAAAGTTCTCTTCCTATCAATGGTGCTTCCTTCCCAATCCGAATCAACATAACCACGCAGGTTAATCCTCTGATTCAATACTTCAGGTTCCTTAATACATGCTTTGTTACAATCAGGTGAACATGTCATTGATCCGTTAGGAACTAGATAAGGGTGTTCACAGCAAAACATATGTCTGGTTTTGTTTTTTTCAGGTACATTAATGAACCAATCATCTGATGAAGAATCACACAGTAGATTCAAGTTCGATGTGACAGGTGTGGCTATTGCCTTGCAGTATAGCATTATGAATTTCTTCAGTCTCTTCAGTGCAGACTTTCCTTGACCAAGGAAGATCCAATCTTCACTCTTCCACACTTCCACACTAAAGAAGAAGTTCATCATCTCTAGGTCTTTTATATCAAACTTAGTGGAAATATTCCTCTTTGCATCTTACAATGAGTTCATACTCTCCTGTAAAAAACAAGTCATCAACATATAGCAGGTGCATCATTGGTCTTACACTTTCAACCTTGAAGTAAAGGTTGGGATCAACTTTACTGTTGGTAAATCCTAAGATCACCAAGAAGTTGTCCATCCTTTTGTATCATGTCCCAGGTTCTTGTTACAATCTGTACAAGGATTTCTTTAATTTGCACACATGAGCTTGCCTCTTATGTGCCTCAAATCCCAGTGGATGCTCCATGTACGGTTCCTATTCAACTACACCATTAGATAATGTTGTTCTGATATTCATCTTGTGTACCTTCGATTTCATTACTACAACCAATGAAAATATATATTTGATGGAAATGTATCCCTCTACGAGTGAAAATGTATCCTCATATTCTATTCCTTCTTTCTAGGAGAAGCCACACACCATAAACGTTGTCTTGTGTTTTTCAATGCTACCATTTGCAACATGCTTGATCTTGTATATACACTTTGAAGTCACCATTGACTTTCTTTCTGTTTTCAAAACTATCTCCTAGACATCATTCTTCATAATCGATTGGTACTCCTCAATCATGGAATCCTTCCAATATTTATTTTTTGCAGACCCTTCGTAGTTGAAAGGTTCTTTATCAATGATGTCACATATCATTGTCACATAACTGTTGTATGGTATAGGTCTTTTCCTTTCTTTATGCATCCCATCTGGAGCACCATAAATTTATGCATCTTGTATTAGCTCTTGTTCCCATGCTGATTTTATTTTTTGGGAGTTCTTCTCATGAATTGGTTCTATAGTTTCTTGTGGTTCTTCCATGTCATGGCCTTCATGGTCTTCTGGATTTGTTTATTTCATTACGATGTCTTAGAATCTAGATGCTTCACGTTCTTAGACCTCTTCAATAGGTAGTTTTCTAGATCTGGATCATGTTGAGTCTTCGTCAAATGTTATGTGTGTACTAATGTTGATCTTATTATATCTTGGGAAGTATATTTGGTAGGCCTTTGAAGCGTCACTGTATCCTACAAATTTTCCCTTCCTTCTTGAAGGATCGAGCTTGGTCCTCTTTTCCTTTGGGATGTGTATGTACACTCAACAACCAAATATTTTGAGGTGGCTAACTTATGGATTCTCTCCTGAGAAAGGATATTCAAGAGTCTTGTTGTCGAGTACTTGGTGAGGAGTACGATTTTGTACATTCATAGATATTCTTATTGCTTATGCCCATAAGTGCATTGGAAGATCCTGGTGATGTAGCATATTTTTTGTTTCTTCCATTATGATTCCATTCTTTCACTTTGCAATGCCATTCTATTGAGGATTGTAAGGTGCTCAAATTCCTATTAGATTATCTACAAAGTTTCTTGAGTTCTTATGAGGTTAACTCTTGCCATTATCTAACCACATAGCCTTGATATTCCTTTAAGTACATTACTTTCAACCAAGGCCTTGAATTCCTTGAACTTGATGAATACTTCATTTTTCCCTTTCAAGAAATATATCCAAGTCTTACAGGATAATTCATCTATAAACAAAACATAGTATACATACCTGCTCAATGGGCTGGGTGATATGGGGCTGTAAACATATGAGTGGACTATCTCCAATATTCCTTTTGCTTTATGTTGGCCCGGGAAAGGGGCATAAGAAGCAAGTTTGCATGCGCAACCAAGGAAAATGTGCCACGCATGCAATGGAAGCAAAAGAAGATCGTGAAGGACGTAAAGGGCTCGTGAAGGTAGAACAGAGAGGTGTGCGGCAAAGGAAAGGCAAGCATGAAAGCATGCAAGGGGAAAATGGATGGAAAGCAATAGATACAGAATCCGGATCATAGTTGTATAAGGTGGCGCAGGCCAGCAGGTATGCACATATGAGACGATATTTGTAAGTCAGGCCATTAGTTCCTCGTGTCAATTCATGATCACCACAGTTATAGCTAGAGGGTGGTTAATGGTGACGGTTAATAGAATTTCGGTATGCAGCTTGGCCTTGTGTGGCCAAGTAAATTAGTATAAATAGGAGAGATGCAATGGTTAGAAGGTTGGTTTGTGAGGTTTTCATTGATCCTTGTTCAATTTTTAATAGTAGTTTGCTATTTAGAGGTAATCCATGGAGAAGAATGTTGGTTTTGTTGTAATGTCATAGTGATCAAAAGAGGTGTAGACTCAGGAAGAGTATGGTAGCATTAGAGGGGATGTTGAGCTATGGATCTGAATTCCATGTGAGCATACCACTAAGAGTAGGAGTAGAGTAGAAGAGCAAACTAGAGAGCATGAGAACTATAAGTATGAACTTAAAGACATATCCCAAGATTAGTCTGCATCTCACAGACTACAAGGTGTTATATCATTTCTCATGCCAGATGAATAGCACCTTGGTGGTTTTTCCCAAATGGGTTTCCATGTTATTTCTTGTGTCTAAATGAATGGTTGATGTGGTGAATTTTTATGTGATTGATTACTAATTTCTCTCCATATAATGTTAAATGTGCTTGAGTCTTTGTTAGTTTCTTGAAATTGGTAAATGGATGAACAAAATGAATTGTTGAATTGAATCTGCATATATATCATTCTGTATGATTTATGTTATGAATCCTAACTTAATTTGTAGAGTCAATTGACATGAATCAGCTCTGCCACATGAGTTGTGCCAGTTGTGAGGTGGAAAGGAAAGTCAGGTCACATGCGATGACATACGGTTGTGCTTGGTTGTGCATAACTAACTCCTATGTCCAGCCATCCTGTTTCCTTCGTTGAGCTCCTTGGCTACAAGCCAAGGGACTATACTACCTTGACAATCGTGGAAACATGGTTCTGAGGGTTACCCATCTATGAGATATCTCGAGTGAAACTGCTCTTGCTTCGCAGGTGTTGCCAATGGGGATTGCTCTGTTGGGTCGATATCTTAGGTAGTTGCTGGATCGATAGGCTGCACAGAACCTGGGTCACGCGAGTGGGGAAAAGTGGACAACAAATAGTTTCATTGCCGGGACCGTCTTGATTAAATAAGGGAGATGTTGTGGCACCCAACAAAAGAGGAGATAGAAGACTAGCTGGATGGTAAAACGCTGGTGTTTGCGCAAGAAGAAAGCGCAGGAACATAGTTAAGTGCATAAACATGGTTAGATGAATATATATACTTTGATATTAATGAGATCTTCTTTGCTGAGTTCCCCATTCTACTGCATGAATGGTTAATAGGATTGGCATCTAGACAGACCAATTTCTAGACAAAGGGAGAGTAGCAAGTGGAGCAACCAACTGGTTCAGGAGGTAACTAGTGTAAGTAACTCAGTCTCCAGAGCTATTGATTTTTGGGTTGATAGTATATTGCAAGGGTATATTACTGAGTTTGCAGTAGATACTATCACTTCATATAGTGACGCTGAAAGAAATTTCTTCCAAGGACCATGAAGGAGATACTTATTTAGTATAAGTACATGGATACAATTATTTACTTATGAGAAGGGTCTTTTGCAAATTGGATAGTTGAGCCATGTGTCTAGGAGGGGGCTATGTCACTAAAAAATAGGTAAGAACATGGGGAAGAGTGCGTGGAGATGTTTCCTAGAAGAATAGAACCTGAACTCGAGGTTGGAGTCCTAAGGAGTGGGAGAAGATTAAGATCAGGAAAGAGAAGGAAAACTGAAAGGGGCCAACAAAATCCTAGTTTGTTTGAAGGAAACGAACATCAACTTCGGTTGTGTGAAGATGAAGGGTCTTGTGACAAATATGAGGACTATAGCCTGATCTCAAAAAGAACTAAAGATCTGGAGAGCCCTAATGAGACATCGGGGTCAGAGCACAAATATATAACACTAGCAATATCACCTAAGATGAGATCTAGAGTCTCATCCCCTGAAAGGACCTCTAATACGGATAGCACTAGCCTTGAAACTAGTGCGCAAAGAAGGTGCAACTTAGTTGAACCCTGTCCCAAAAATCCTGAATGCCAACCCAATGGCTGCGATAGACATCCGGTTACCTACATTTAATGAAAAAGGAATGGAAGACCCCAAACAACATTGGTTCCTATGTGAAGCTGTGTCAATGGTACGTTTAGTCCATGGTGCTGACATCAAGAAAGCATAGATTATCATGACCATAAGGGGTCGCGCCTTGGACTTGTTCATGAAATTTTGTGTCACACCAGCTAGAACACCACAGAAGACCCTTGAGGAAATCTGAGCTGCAATGATCTCTGAGTTCAGGAAACTCAAATTAGAGTCACAATGTATTACTGAGATTAAGGAGATTAAACAAGCTCTAGTAGAAACTGTGTAGGATTTTTATCAATGATTCAAGATGCTGATGGCCAAAGTAAGCTTGAAAATATCTGATGTATAGCATAAGGAGTGGTTTATCACTGCCCTACTACCACACATCCGAGGGCCATTAATGCAGAAAAATATTGAATCACAGACAGAAGCACTAGAGATGGTGATGAAGATAGAGCCCTTGCATATTGGTGACGGTTCCATAGGAATGGTACAGATTCAGTCCCAGCTAGCCAAACTCACCATACAAATTCAAGATATCAAGAACGGAAAAGAAGCACAAGAGGACTTGTGGTGAACAAAATGTAAAATGAACAGACACTCCAAGGATAACTCTCCGACCTTGATGAACTATGTCACATCATGTGCACCTAACCCATTAAACGACCAAGGGTTACCATGGTTTCATATATCCCAGTCAAGAGGCCACCATGACAAATAATGTATATACTTGCAAAAATTTGTAAGTACCCCTGCAAACTTATTCTGTAAATTTTGTAAATATATAGGACATGAGGAAAAATAATGTAGATCATACTAGCTCTTAAAAGAAAAAACAGTTGATACGTACTTAATGAAAAATGAAAGGTTCCCTCAGCTTAAACAGGCGCAATCCTCGTATCAACCTGCACAGTTCCCAACTAATCAGTACCAACAGCCGTATGCGCAACAAAACCCCTATTAGCAAAACTACCAGCAGAACCAGTACCCACCACAACAACTACACCCTCAGGGAAGGGGTAGTGGAAACTATAGAGGACGAGGTGGCAGAGGAGGATTTGGTAGGGGGAGAGGTCCAATTACATGCTATAACTATGGACAACTAGGTCACTTTGCTAGTGATTGTTTAGATCTTGCAAGAACATGATCATATTGTAAGGGACAATACCATAATGTTGAAAAATGTCCTCAGCTGATTGCAAAGTGGCAAGCAAGGACCATTGCTACAACCAAACCTAGACCTGAATGCAAATGTGAATGTTCGAATGATCGTGGCTGAACCGCGAGACCTGAACATTGCTGTTGTTACTAGAGGAGGTGTGCTGACTATAGCAGAACAAGATAACCCACAAGAACAACTGCAACCACAAGTGTGGCCGGTGGTGCAGAAAAAGGAATCACCGACCTACCAGAAACAAAAAAAAATATTCTGGGATGTGCAATCAGACTTCATAAGCCTAGACATACCATTAACTTTAGTAGAATTCAAATACATGCATGAATAGTTCCAACACCTATTGCAAAAGAAGGATTCACCTAGGGTTAGTAAGCTGAGACCTCTTCTATCATGTTTTTTTATGCTAATCCAATATAAAGATGCTATTGCAGAGCTACAAGCAATTATAGATGAGATCCTTGTAGAGCCACAAATTGAAAATAAGGTTAACCAGGTGTGACAAAAATGTAATACTGGCCATGAATTGAGAATGAATGAGCAGATAGGTGATTATGACATGGACTATATCATTTTAGATATGGGGTTAGATGTAAATAGCTTAACACGGCAGACCTAGGAAAGCATGGGCAAGCCACATTTGGACTAGTCTCCTATTCAATTGCGTCTTGCCAATTAGGAAAAAGTACTACCCATTGGATGATTGAGCACATATGCAGACTTTGAGGTCATCCACATTGTGGTATTGATTTATTTGTAACTTCGGAATGTATTCACTTGTATATCTTATGTATTGTACCCCGATGTTTATTTCGGTAAGTATCTATAATGTAATTGAGTCATGTCATGCCTTGATGTTTTGATCGGGAGATTCAATAATGTAAAAAAGTCATGCAAATTCATTGAGGTTAACCCTCCATTTTTATTCGGGGCAATAGTACCCACATTTGTGTCAAGGTTAACCCTCCTTGTTGATCGGAGGGAAAATTCCCCATAGTTGTGGGGCACTAGGGTTATTAGACTCTCCTAGAGATGTTGGCTCTAGCAAGGAATTGTTAAGTGGGACCGACATGTTAAAGTGCACATTAAGTGAATGGAAGAGTATAAATAGAGAGTGAGCCTCTCCATTTATCACACACACACTCACTCATAGGGGTGCATGAGTGAGAGAGAAGTAGTTCTCTCAAGTGAGAGAGAGAGAGAGAAGATGTGGAGATCATCTTTATGTTTTCGGGTTTTACTACTGCCATTGGTTTTCTTTCTATCTCTGAGGAAGTTGCAAGATTTTCTCCTTTATGGTTTCCTCGAGGAAAATTATTTGTGTCTCTTGTCTCTTGTGTTTATTGCTGTGCATGTTATTCTCTCAGATAAGATCATAAGATAATGCTAGATTGAATGATAAAATTATAACATGGTATCAGAGCTAACCTGAGAAGAAGACACTGTACAACTGTAGAAGCTAGGGATTCTTACTTTTTGGGTCTCTCTCCACAATCCATTAGAAAAATTATGCTAGGATAACTCTCCATTGAAGGGCACATCTTTTTGTCGAAGCAAAATTCAATTCTGAACATTTTTAGTTTTTGGTGTGGGAAATTAGGGATTCTTACAGAAGAGGAATTTTTGAGTGAGCTTGGCATAGGATTTCTCTCCTCATCAAAATCAAAGTTTAGAGACCTGGGTTGATATTTTTGGTTGGGTGAAACTCCAAGAAAGTTAAACCCTAGTTTGACCCCGAGCTGGAAAAACCCTAAAATACTAAACCCGATAAGTGTTGGTACGTTCACTATATCTCAGGATTGGAGAAGGATTAGGAGCTTAAACTTTCACAATATAAAGATAAAATACGGATTTACACTGTGTCCAAATTTCTTCCTCAGATTTGCTATATTATAGGAGATATGATCCCTCCAATTTAGGGTTCTAGCCTCTTCTAGGATTCATCCCTAAATAGGACACCTGGGGAGAATTGCTATATCATGGGATACAAAGGTACAAATTAAATTTCTGAAGATGTTCCAAAATGGGCACGGAATTTAAATTTTGTGGTATAAGTTTTAGACCCCAAAGATGAAACAGTGACATGTGGAAGTTTGTACAACTTCTCTATGTTGAACAGTCCTGATATAGGTCACCTTCAGAAAATGATCATAATTACCAATTGGTGAAACCAATTCTGATGAAAAATTTGGTGTTGGAACAGGTATAGGATAGGATATGTCAGTGCAAATTTTTAGAGATATAGGAGTAGTAATGTCAGATATACAGCAGAAACAGTATCAGGCATTTCTGCAGAATAAATTGGTAAACTAGGGCTTCTTGTTCTGGGAGCTTCCCTCCACTGTTTTCAGAAAATGAGTATAGTGGATAGCTCACCTTGAAGAGTTATGTCTTTCTATCCAATCATATCTTAAAGATTCCAAGTTTTGAAAATTAGGGTTTCTCTGACGAACCCTAGATCAGCCAGCTGTGGAACTAGGACGAACACCTCAAATTGGTAAGATCTAATCTTTTGCTATTTTCATTTGAAGCTCTCATTTCAAAGTGATCTATCACATCATCTTGATGATAACCTTAGTGAATTTGACAGCTTCCAAACATGGAAGTATATGATCTATCTAAAGAAAATGAATTGGACAACTACATAAGTAGAGAGGTTCCAGTTCTAGAGGGAGATGAGGCTAAAAGCCTTACACAAGAAGAACTTGGTTAAGGCTAAGAAGATCATTGCTAATTCAATCACGGATCAACTTGTACCACAAGTGTCTTTCCTAAATACACTGAAAGAGATGTTTGATTCCTTGACCAATATATTTGAAGGGAAGAACATAAATCAGAATATGACCTTAAGAAACTAGTTGAAGAATGTGAAGATCCAAAATGCAGAGACCATACAGTCATACTTTACAAGGGTATCTAAAATCAAAGAACAACTTGTAATACTAGAAGAAGAAGTGGAGAATGCAAAAGTGGTGATAGCCACCTTGAATGGCCTCCCATGATCATGGGATTCATTCATGCAAGGAATGTGTGCAAGAAGGAAGTGATTGCTTTCAGCAGAATCTGGGAAGAGCACACATAAGAAGAAGAAGCTAGAATCATAATAAGAGAAGATAAGATGGTAGCAACTGAAGATCAAGCTCTCACCATCCAAAGAAGATCCCTCAAGCAATGAGGAATACAAAGGACTCAAATATTGAAGAACCTATTATCCACATTAGAATTTCGATAAGAAATGATGCTATTATGAATGAAGAAGATGATAAAGCTGAAGGCTCAAGAAGGAGTCTACCCATGAAACAAATAAAGATAAGTATTCAATTGTCATTTCATGATATTGTTTTGTTATGCATTTGTTTATATTCAGTTGATGTATCATGCATGATAGAATGTTTTCATAAATGATAGTATACTACTAATATGTATGTGATGGGTAAGTATCTCATGGTGTTATACAACTCTCCATTGCTACTTATCTAGAACGAAACCTCTTTGCTGACATATTGGATTAGTGCACAATCTCAATGTTGTCCTGGTGGAAATGGAAGGCATCTATAAAAGTTTTTGTGAGATATGGATGAATGTTGTATTATCTAAAATAGTTGCATGATATATATTTATGCATAAGAATTTTCCATTATGAATATACCTTATGAAATGTTTCTAACCATACAATTAATGTATTTGACTTGTAGGAAATATCACATAAAATAGCCTATAAGAAATAAGGATGAGACTTGTTTTGAAGAACAAACAATGATAGATAAAGAATAATATGATGAATGCAGTGACATCATTGATGCAGAACCTTCTAGATATGAAGAAGTAACCAAGAAGAAAGGGAAGACCGGTTCAAGAAGAATGATGTCTAGGATGCAGTCTCGATACATGAAGGGAAGTTTGTAGTTCCATCATGCAATAGATGGAAACATCATAGGATACAAGGAAAGATTCGTAGCATGAGGCTTCTCACAAAAAGAAGGCATAGACTACGAAGCGACATTTGTAGCTAGTGGGAGTTGAGACACATGATAGGAAGAATCATGTGTGCAAATGAAAGAAGGCCTTGTACGAGCTCAGAAGACACCCATGAGATAACACATACATGATGATCTTGATGAAGATCTTAACCTTTTCTACAAGGTTGAAGATGAAAGCCTATAGAGGATGACAAGTTCACAGATGGGTGTGAGAAGAACTTTTGAAAAGGTTCAAAATAGAGGATCTTGGTATCCAGTGAGCCTAGATGGATACATAGAATATTAGTAGTAGAGGAAGCTACTTGTCACTCTAGTACATAATGTTTTAGTGCATAGAGTATGAAAGACAAAAGGAGTATGATACTTCACATCAGAGGGAGTGACTACAGAAGATCCCAAGGTTCGACATGCTACGATAGGATGGATAGCTTACTGGTGACTCTAGGCTTTACTGAGAGTAAAGAGGATTCCAACCTTTTTGTTAAGGTTGAAGGTGGAAGACCAGTGATGCTACTGTTATATGTCAATGACTTGTTCCTAACAGAATTTGCAAGAAGGATATTTGCTGTCGAGTTTGAGATGAAGGACTTGGATATGATGCAATACTTTCTAGGCATTGAGGTGTGGTAGAATCTCCCTGGGACAAGGGAAGTATGTAGTAGAGATCCTAAAGAGGTTCAGGATGATGGACTGGAAGGCCATGACTACACATATGGAATCGAAATTAAATCTACTAAGTGTTTCTTCATTAGAGTCGGTTGATGCCACGATGTATTGTTAGATGATTTATTCCTTTATGTACCTGACAAATACAAGACTAGATATTTTGTTTGTTGTGAACACATTGAGACATGTTCACTTGATGGTTGCAAAGCATGCAGTGAGGTACCTGAAGGGTACAGTTGATTATGGTCTCAAGTATGAGGTGAATCGGAAGATTAACCTAGAGGGTTATGTGGATTTGTATTGGGCAGGGAGTGCCATTGATAGAAAGAGCACTTCGAGGTGCTACTTCAGTATGGGATCAAGTGTGATATCTTGGTTTGGCAGGATGGAGTCCTGCATAGCGTTGAGTACAGCTGAGGTAAAAGATGTTGCCACTTGCTATTTGGGAGGTAGTATGTTTCTTTTGAAAAATACTATTTGATTTGATTGATCTGACTTGCATTTTTGTATGATGCAAAGAGGAGCAGTGAAGCTCCAGTATGTGATCTAGATCGAGATCTCTTGAAAGAGGGAGTTCTAGCATAGTCGGTGAGACAAGTTGTCTAAGCATAAATCCTGGCGAATCTCGTAGGTTACTCAGATTTAAAAGGACCTGTAGGTTGTTCTCGGATGTAATCGGTCCTGGAAAAGCTCACAGGTTATCCTTGAACGTAATCAAACCTGATGTGATTCTATGCTAGAAATGGCCAAAGTGAAGTTTGAGTACTTCAGGGAGAAGCTTGGTGTTCTCCAGATCAAGGTTCCCTCCAAGGGGAAGTGATGAGTCCATGATCCATTCTGACATGGTGAGAGGATTAGGTTCCTTCCATGGTCAGATCTAAGGGCTGAGCCATTCTGTCATGGTGAGAGGATTTGGTTCCTTCCATGTCAGATGTGAGTGCTGATCCATTCTGATGTGATTGTAGGATTGGTTCCTACATGATCAGATATAAGTGTTGAATGCCATTCTTAGAGTGGAGGTAGCTGGTTAGTTTCCAGGAATACTCATCTTGGTTTTGAGATGCCATTCTATGGGAGAATGGAGGCACTTGTTCAGTTAATAGGAATCGTCAGTCTGGGACTGAGAGCCATTCTAGCGTGATGTGTTTACACATGGTCAGATGTAAGTGTAGTTCCCTTTTGATGCGGTGTGTTCCCACATGGTCAGATGTAAGTGCAGAGCTCTTCTAATGCAGTGTGTTTGCACATGGTTGGATGTAAGTGCAGAGCCCTTTCGATGTGGTGTGGTCACACATGGTCGGATATAAGTGCTGAGCCATTCTAGCGCAATGTGTTTACACATGGTCAGATGTGAGTGCTGTGCATTTCTGACAAGATGAGGTTATATGTGAGTGTTGTGCATGCCTTTTTGACAAGATGAGGTCAAATGTAAGACCTGGGTAGGCCATTCTGACTTAGGGACATATATAAGCGCTAAAGAAGACCTACATGGAGGCTAGGCCTACAACCAACATGAAAAAGGGCTGGCTCTGTAGAACTTCTTGTGACAAGAAGAATGAAGAGATAGCACCATTTGATTAAGATAGTAGAAGTAGTAATGATTTTGATGATTCAGTGATAATCTAGCTTTGATGATGATCTAGATCAAGTGATGATCCAGACTTGACGATGATCCAGAAGTGATGATCCAAATCAAGTGATGATCCAGACTTGATGATGATCTAGCAGTGACGATCCAGATCAAGTGATGATATAGAATTGATGATGATCCATATCAAGTGATGATCCAGACTTGATGATGATCCAGTGATGATCCAGATCCAGTGATGATACAAACTTGATGAAGATGACTTGACTATGGATATGAGTTGACAATGAAGATGACTTGAAGATGAAGATGACTTGACAATGAATATGACTTGACAATGAAGATGAGTTTAAAATGAAGATGACTTGAAGATGAAGATGACTTGAAGACGAAGATGACTTGATGATGATCCAGATGATACAGAGAAGAAGACTTGTGGCGATAAATTGTGTTGAGAGAATACCTTCCTAGTTAAGAGGGAGTGTTGATGTATTTGTAACTTCAGAATGTATTCACTTGTATATCTTATGTATTATACCCCAATGTTTATTCCGGGAAGTATCTATAATTTAATTGAGTCATGTGATGCCCCGATGTTTCGGGAGATTCAATAATGTAAACAAGTCATGTAAAGTCATTGAGGTTAACCCTCCATTGTAAGTTGGGGAAATAGTCCCCACATTTGTTTCAAGGTCAACCCTCCTTGTTGATCAGAGGGCAAAGTCCCCACAATTGTGGGGAACTAGGGTTATTAGACTCTCCTAGAGATTTTGGCTCTAGTAAGTAATTGTTAAGTGGGGCTGACATGTTAAAGTGGACATTAAGTGAACGAAATAATATAAATAGAGAGTGAGGCTCTCTATTTATCACACACACACTCACTCATTGGGATGCATGAGTGAGAGAGAAGTAGTTCTCTCAAGTGAGAGAGAGAGAGAGAGAGAGAGAGAGAAGATGTGAAGATCATCTTTATGTTTTTGGGTTTTACTGCTGCCATTGGTGCTCATTCTATCTCTAAGGAAGTTGCAAGGTTTTCTCCTTTATGGTTTCCCCGAGGAAAATTCTTTGTGTCTCTTGTCTCTTGTGTTTATTGCTGTGCATGTTATTCTCTGCGATAAGATCTTAAGATAATGCTAGTTTGAATGATAAAATTATAACATGTGGATGATATAAATCCTTACCCCGCACTACTAGGAATAGATTGGGCTATAAACAATCAAACAATCATAAATTAAAAAAAAAAGATCCTCTCCTTTGAAGATGATGAAATGAGAGTAGTCTCGCCCATTGATCCATTTGAGGGGAAAAGATACACTGATCCTATTTATAATGAGAGGACAAAATGATTATCTTGATAAAATATACAATGTTACAGCTATGCACGAAGATCATATCAGTTCGATAGTAGCTAGGAACCTAAGTTGGAAGTGTGCAAGTTCATGTACGATTGATTCAGGGGAGGCTTTAGAGAATTGGAAAAATAGATTACATGAAGTCTCCATGAGAAGATGTGCAAGAGTTACAAGGTCTATGCGATGGGTGGAGACTGAGTCAAGGGTGTTACCCACCTATGAGAGTTTCATATACACTTTGGATGTGGTGCCCAAGACCTGAGATAACTTTGAGTAGCTGCGAAAAGGAACCCAGCAGGTTGCGCATACAGTTCTAAGTGCTGACAAACACCCTATAATTCATGATACAGTCCAGAGAAAAAAAGGGGGTATAGTCAAGAAGATCAACGACGCTAATGCTCACCAACATAACGTAGCTACTCAGCAAGCCAATATACCAAGGGAAGAAGAGGATAATCCAATTAACTTTAGCGGGACAAAAATAGTTGAAATAAGTAAAGATTGCAGAGTAATGCAAAAGTTCTCTCAGGATGAAGCAGTTGTGCAAATCGTAGATCTCCTGTAGGAATACCAGACCCTCTTCCCTCTCAACGATAAAGAAAAAAATGGAGTGGTGGAAGACTTAGAGGGGATGAAGATACCTCTGCTATTACAGACTAAGCCAACTCAACAACAGCTGCTGGCATGACATTATCAATATATCAGGGTGAATCCATCCACAGAAGGAAGACTTATCCTACACTATGACAACAAAGTATTCAAACACCCACACAAACTAAAGGCAACTTGGCCAAGGCCATATACCATCACACAAAATATGGATATAGGCACAACACAACTCTAGAAAAGTCGATGGTACCCACATCGTGAGTTTGGTGAACGACAGTTTCCTGAAACCTTACTACGACATGTGTAAAAAAAAAGCATCCAAAAGACATAATTCTATTGCAGGATTGCAACAGAACCAATAGAAAGCATGAACAATAAAACCACCCAATAGTCACGTCATTCCATAAACCCAAGTGGGTGAACTAAAGTGTGCAAGGGACAAGGCAAGAATGGGCCAAAGGATGCAAAAAGCAGGAATGACATACTGGCTAACATTAACCGGCGCATCCATGCCAAATATTTGTACGACTGGGGAACCTCCATGGGATTAAATAAACGTAGTACGAGGAGCAGGGTGGTGTACTTTTAGATCTTATCAACCGTCCTAGCACTAATTACCATAACTAGTCAGACATGTACAATCCAAAAGGCCAACTGTAGAAATTAATGGATAAAACATTGGAAAAGGAAATCTAAGAGATTGATTAGACCTAAACCTCCTCTCAAATAATGATTGAAAGACACTATGGAGTATGTAAATATTCGGCTTACCCATCAAATATTTTTATTTTACGCATAGTGAGCATAGGAGCTGAGCCATTATAGAACTACATCCTATCACCTGTCTTCCATGCACTCAAGCCCATGGTAATTAACATTCCCAGTGAGAGTGAGGCATCGAATGCAACTGTCATCTCTGGTTACCTCATTGATGTGGAAGTAGAAACCCAGTTAGCCGAAGGCCCACAACTACAATAGCCACCAGAGATTGACACAATGGAAAAAACAAGGAAGCCATAAACAATTCCAACCCCTAGTTTGCATCCTATGCTGAACCCAGTCCAGGGAATACCAGAAATTCTAGGTGAGCCATCTGCATGACCACCATATAGATAAAAGAAACATAAGGTTCCAGTCACTCTAGGTGAATGAGGAAAGGTACATGCTGCTGAGCAAAAAAATGATGATAGAGACAAAGCCTTGCTACCGTAGATAGAACCAGAGGTAGAGTGAGCCGACCCAAACTTCCCATGCTACATTCAACCAAAAAGACCTGGTGCAATAGATGCTGATATTTCGAAAATGAAAGTGACCACTTTGATAGCACCATGAATCCCCTTTGGCATGACCTTGCTGCACAATATACTCCCCGAATTGGCTGTATTGAAGTTCCAAGGATACCACATTCGACAGTAAGAGGGGTTACATATAACAGACTGCATGAACATAACCTAGGCCGCTACATGTGTTGTCAAGGTACTCAAGCCACAGAAGTGGGCCAAGGGACTGGACAGTACATGACTAACCAACATGCTCTTCATCCCTCACTTTGGCCATAGCATACAGGTCAATACATATGTAAAGAAGTTATTGGTTTTCTTTCATAGAGGATACTTGTGGCTGGACCAACCATATCCGTTTAATGCTGAATTAATATCAAGAATAACATGACTCCCAACTGAAGGAAAATATTCTCTACCTTACCTAGCTAAGCACAATACTAAACCCACCAAGCAGACGCACAACCTTATTTGAGCAAGATGGGCTTACTTGCTTGGGCCCATACAGGACAAAAGTGTCTGTGTTGCTACAAAAATCTTGTCCTATAAAATATTTCATAAGATGATACCAACATAGTGTTTGGCAGTGGTAGTAGAACTTTCATATTTATGTGCACAGGGAGAAAAGTTCAACTAGTCATGGTACTTGCTAAACACACTACTCGAATATGCGATGCTGGATCAACATAAGAAAGGTCACAAATTTTGTTATTCCTGGTCATGAATTTTGATTTCCTTTACTGCCTGGGATGACCCCTTGGACTATGTACACATGGATGTCCCAATATCTTGCTTGGGGGAAAGATACTAGAATCTATGGGAAGACAAGGCCAATAGCAACCACTAGTAGGATAACAATATTGCATTCTTCATGCACTCAGAGGCGCTATGACAAGTTGTCCTGCAAACTCATAGGATCCATGCCACAACTGTGCATAGGCATGCTTCTTTCATCAAGTTTGAAGTGGATGTACATAATATAAATCTATTTCCTACAAAATATCCACTTCGGTAGATACATCAAGAAATATTTATAGTGATCGAATATGATGTGGATGCAATTGTCAAGCTGTGGTTTGAGGAATGGCGTGGCCCACTCGCACAGCCACTACTTGAAGAAAAAAATGTAGAAGAATCACTAATTCATCAAGTTAATGGTGAATACCATGAAGGCGATGATGCCCAAGAGGATCTGTCGCAAGAAAACATGGAGAATGATGATGATACGGAGGACTCAAACCAGCATGCTTCAGAGAAGCCTCTTGGTGGAGATCAGATGTAGAACTACGTGCATCCCGAGGAAGGCCTCTCGACTAGAAAGAAATAGAAAGTTGACAAAATAATGAAAAAAACCATATTAACTAAGGATGAATTATAGGAACTTTCCAACACTATCAAGGAATTTGCGCAAGATAACCTCAGTGATCTAAGGGCCCAGCAAGTGAGCATTGCTAACCAAGTCCAAGGCCACCTCAATAAGTTGATAGTGGCTATCAACAATATCAAGGACACTATGGAGGCTGAAACATATGGCGTTGATCCTAATGTGCCACTAGTCACACCAACGTTAGTACCACCGATCAAAGTTCTCATTTAGAAGCAGGCACTTGAAGTGAATGAAGAGACAAGCACAGGTACTGGTGATAACAACACTGAGATAGACTTCTCCAAACTGCTCTTGGAGGATATCTATAGCATCTAATAGGCAAACACAACCGAACTTTGGCTAAGGTAGAACGTCATTGCTTACCAGGAAGCAAAGCAGTGAAAGAAGGCCAAGTTGCGCAAGGCCTTGTTGGAAGGAAAGGATCGAGAACTGTAGGAGCACACCAACCTCCTAGCAGAGAAGGGGTAGGAAACATTAGCCTGAGAGCAAAGTCATGTCATGTTGGTGGATTCTATTAAGAATGTAATTGCAGCATTGCCATCAGAGGCTAGACAAGAAGATGAAGACTCCCTGGATAAATTTGCAAGGCTTACGAAGATCACGCAAGATCTTCAGCACCAAGTAGAAGATCTGCAAGCCCGAAAGATACCAAGGATATCCCTGAAGGTGTTGGCAGAAAGAAGAACAACAGTGTCTGATGCTACTGACAAAATCAAAGATGGAGAAGCACTCTGCACAAAGGCTGCAGACACTGTTGCGACTATTTGGGAAACATTGCTAGAGGATGACGTGATTGAGAAAGTAAGGCAGCATATATGAGAGACAGATGAATGCATCACTACTGCAAAGCTGGAAATGTGGAAGCTTCCCCTCTAGCAAAAGGTCATTAAGCATGTAGAGATCAAAAGTCTCTAGCAAGAAGTCCATACCCTTTGTGAGCAAGAGAAAGCTAAGGAAGCTAAGGTTGAGGGATTCCAGTCGGAAGCATATCAACTCACAGAACATATTCAGCCAATGCAGCATAAAATCCAAAGCATACTACAATCAATAGAGAAAGACTTGTCGAAACATGTACAGTCCGACCGTGTGGAGCAATTGGCTGCATAAGCAAAGGAAGCTGCGACGGAAGTTGCTAAGGTAAAAGTAATGGTGTAGGCATTCCAAGGCAAGGTCTATGCTGTTGCGCACCCAGAACCAAAACCAACAAGTTCAAAATAATGCAAGAAAATACAACCAAGGCACTTAGCTAAAAAATTTAAAAAAAATTTAAAAAATTAAAAATAAAATTTGAAATTTTGAAAATTTTGAATTTTGGAGGCAACCATAACACCGCGTGTGTGGAACAAGGATGTGGAACTAGAAGAAAAATTTGTGCATAAGTGATGATTCACATTAAAGCCACCTCCAAACCAGTTATGAAGCAAATGATGGCAAGTACAAGGTAGCTGGAAAGTACTGACAGACCGTTAAATGTATTAAGATTCAATGAAGGTTTGGCACTTGAAACCGGACAGCACTGTAGGCGGATCAAGCATGGGAAATTTGTAGCGGTGGTTGTTCAGCTAATCACCACATGATCATGACTGTCAAGACCCAAAAGTGGTGACATTGATAATCATAGCATATCTAAGAAGGAAATCCGGTACACAAGGTGAGGCTCTTGTCCTAATAATGCACCTGGATAAACCTGCATGGAAGATGACCCGATGCTCTTCCTATAAGATCAGGGTTCACTTGCACCAAGAATACATTACTGAGTTGTGCTACTCAACTACCAAATGTAGCTACAAATTATTTGGGGATTGTTTTATAGAGCAGCCTTGAGCGCTAAAGCTGTTGTTGCAGCCTTTAGTGTGTCGGGTGTATCCAGAGATAGTAAGAAGGAAGATGGTGATAGTCTCACAATTGCTTTCACCCAGTGACAAGCCTCTGATGAAGTCATCCTTGGATATTAGTATATTAGTAGATTAGTGGTCCTTTTGATGGCACCAGAGTAGAATCTAGTAGGGACTAGAGATCCGGCCCATTTTGACAAACTCTACAGGGTTTGAACTAGAGTCCCTATTGTCTTTAACAAAGTCTACAGGCTTGGAAGGTGGTACATCTTCAACCCATCCAAGTGGGGTCTCTAGCTTTTGGTAGAATACAGGAGGGACAATGGGAAAATGTCCGCTTGTCACTCTATGCTACTCAGGTGATATTTGTCATAGTTTGGCAAATCACTCACCTCCACCACCCTAGATAGCAGGATTTGTTTGGCTTTCAATATGGAAAAGTCTTCAAAGTTCATATCTGTGGAAAAAATGGTGCTGAAGAACACCCTGTAGAAGAGATGAACTCAAGGAAGAGAAGCAAGAGAACAAGCCACAGTAACCCACAACAACCACGTGTCGAACCCCCAGAGCATGAGAATGGTGGAAGAACCAAGGCCACTTGGATTACTGTCTCGAAATGGGACACTAACAACCCTTGGTGAAATTGGAGGCAGACTATGATAAGATGATGAAAGAGTCCCAGAGCAAAGACAACATTCCTGTTTGTAGGGATATTGGTCCCAATAAGAAGCACATAAGCTTACCTTTTTGGCTCAAGCGAACTTTGAATTTGAATCCTCTATTACCCATCATCTAAATGGTGCTAAGAAACAAGCTATATCAGTGTGTTAACCCCGCAACACACCTAAGTCTATGAAAAATTTTCCTTGAATGAACCTGGAAAAAAAAAGGATGTGCAAGCTAAGAGGTAGCCAAAGCTACGAAAAAAAAATTTCGCAAAAGATGCCACGCAGGTTGGGCCGCTCATATGTCCCTTGCTTCATGGCTCAGGACGAGCCACCAGTGAGTGTTGGGGGGCTGTTGGCTCAAGAAAGTGGCATAAGAAGGAAGTTTGTGTGCACAACCAACGAAAATGCGTCACACACAAGATGAAAGCAAAGGAATACCACGAAGGACATAAAGGGCTCGCGAAGGAAGAACAGAGAGGTGTGTGACAAAGGAAAGGAAAGTGCGCAAGGGGAAAACAACTGGAAAGTGACAGATGTAGAATCCAAATCATGGCCATATAAGGTAGCATAAGCCTGTAGCTATGCATGTATGAGAAGATATTTGTAATTCAGACTATTAGTGCCTCGGGTCAAGTCACGATCACCACAGCTGTAACTAGAGGGGTGGCTGATGGTGATGGTTAACAGACTGCCAATATGCATATTGGCCCTGTGTGGCCATGCAAATTAGTATAAATATGAGTGATGCAATGGTTGGAAGGTTTTTCTGGGAGGTTTCTATTGATCCCTGTTCAGTTTTCAGTAGTAGTTTTCTATTCAATGGTAATCTATGGAGAGGGATGTTGGTTTTGTTGTAATGTCATAGTGATCATAAGAGGAGTATACTCAAGAAGAGTATGGTAGCATTAGAGGGGTTGTCGAGCCGTAGATCTAACTACCATGTGAGCAGACTGCTAGAAGTAGGAATATAGTAGAAGAGCAAACCAGAGAGCATGAAAACTATAAGTTTGAACATAAATACAGATCCCAAGATTAGTCTGCATCTTGTAGAATGCAAGGTGCTATATCCTTTCTCATGCCATATGGAAAGCACCATGGTGGCTTTTCCCAAATGGGTTCCATGTTATTTCTTGTGTCTGAATGAATGGTTGATGTGGTGAATGCTATGTGATGAATTACTAATTGCTCTCCATATAATGTTAAATGTGCTTGAGTCTTTGTTAGTTTCTTGCAATTGGTAAATGGATGAATAAAATGCATTGTTGAATTGAATCTGTATATATATCATTTTGTATGATTTTTGTTATGAATCTAGACTTAAGTCGTAGAGCCGATCGACGTGAATTAGCTACGTCGCATGAGTTGCACTAGCTATGAGGTGGAAAGGAAAGTCAGGTCATGCACGATGACACATGGTTGTGCTCGGTTGTGCAAAACTAACTCCTCTGTCCAGCCATCATGCTTCCTTCATTGAGCTCCTTGGTTACGAGCCAAGGGACTATACTCCCCTGACAATCATGAAAACATGGTTCCAGTGGTTACCCATCTATGAGATATATTGGGTGAGACTGCGCCTGCTTCGTAAGTGTTGCCGATGGGGCTTGCTCTATCAAGCCGGTATCTTGAGTAGTTATTGGATTGGTAGGCTGTGCTAAACCTGGGTCACGCGAGTGGGGAAAAGTGGCCAACACTTTGCTTTCACTAATGGGAATTGTCTTCTTTATGTTCTTTCCTTGCACACATCCCTTGCAAATTCCTTCATGTTTTGTCAATATTTTTGGAAGTCCCAAAACCGCTTTGCTTGCAATAGGTAGTACTCTATAGTGCACATGTGAAAGCTTTCTATGTCATATATCACTTAGTTCTATAGATTCATGAACCAATTCTTGTTTAGGTTTTCCCTTCAACTTGTACAAGCCTCCCTCTTGATCTCCAACTATTGTTGCATCATCAATTGTCTTTCCTTTTTTTCCACATTAAGGTTTGGCCATCAAAAAAATGCAACCCTTATTCCCTTTGCATCTAGGGAAGATATGGATAGAATATTCTTCTTCATCCTAGAAAATATAGCACATGTTTTATCTTCAAACATTTCTCTGAATCTATCTTGTAGGAAGCTTCTCAACTTCCTTTTATGGTGTAGTCATAATCATCCCCAAGTTTCACCTTTTGAGGTGACTTATGCTTAGATAGATTGATGAATGATTCTTTATATCCTGTCATATGTTTGGATGCCCCACTATCTATAAGACAATAATTGCTTCCAAGTGAGATAGTGCTCGTGAGTACTGAGATAAAAACATATTCTTCATCACTTGAAGAATTAGTTCTTTCTCCTATGAATCTTTTTTGTTGTTAGTTCACCATATTTAGTAGTTTGATAATGATGTGTTTTCTTGCTTGAATTATTATTGGAGGAGACTTTGTTTCTAGGACAACCTCTGGAGTAGTGTCCCTTATCACCAAAAGTGTCGGACCTAAAAATGGAAGTATCTCTTTTGAAATCCTTTTGTTATTTGTGATGAGGGTCCTCCATTTTGTTGTGATGATGATCCTCCTTCTTTCTATGATTTCTTTTGGTGTTAATTGTGACAGCTTGATCTTCAGTTTATCCCATATTATCTTCTGTTGTTATGAGCCAAGATTCTTCTTGTGTGCATTCTTCCCAAAGTTTGTTGAATGTGATTAGCTTCTTTCTGGAACATATTCCTTGACTAAAATAGGTTCATGATCTTGGGAGATCGTTCAAGGTGGTCATAATAATATCCCCTTTGTCCAGCTTCTCTTTGATTGCTTCAATTTGTTCCTTGATTTGAGAAAACCTTATGAAGTAGAATTGCATGATCTCTGAGTTTTGTATCTTCACATTCTTCAGCTGCTTCTTCAATGCCATCTTCTATTTGGTGTTCTTTCCTTTGATGAAACAGTAAAATATGTTTCTTATAAACATAACCAGCATAAATAAGCTAAAAAATCCATGAATGGATAAATTCATAAATATTTGATAATGATTTACATTTATAAATCTAGGACTTATATAAGTCCATTTGTGACTTTCCAATGTAAAGTCATGACTCTAATAATTATTAATTATCTATTAATATTAATATTAACAATATTAATAATAATGTTAATATATATATATATATATATNATTTCTTTTAGCACTAATGACACTTGAAAAAAAGAGACATAAAATTTACGAATTCCAAACAAAAAATGTCACAATGTCTGTTATGTGGTCCATCCAAGATATATCTTCATATGAGATGATTGTCGATAGCCTTGTTGGATAAATCTTCTCATTTTCTGCTTAGGTTGTAGATTTTGTGTTCTTTCTCTTCTTAAATTATATCTCCTATGTTTAAATTCATTTTTACCCTATCATCGGTCAAAATACATGTTTTAATTTGGGTGTCGATAAGGATTTCTTGTTGTAAGTTTTTCTGTTGTATTGACTTCCTTTTGAACTATGATGGGGACAAAAATTTGTATTTGTTTCTTCTTCCCCAACTTGAATTTGTTTTCCAAAGAGTCTGGATGATTCCTTCTGGATTTGAACTAATTTGTTCTGTTATATATTATTATTATTATTATTATTATTCTCAAACATTTCCACAGATGATTTTAAGAACCCCCCTAGAGTTATGTCTATAAAAAATGGGCAAATCTCCGTGATATATAGGAAAATTTGAAGGCAAATTTATCAATAACATAATATGTATATATAAATTTTTTGGCGAATATTTCATTTTATTATATAATGTTGTAAAATATTGGTGAATCTTTCTCTAAATTATAATATATTGTAAAATCTTGGTGAACATTTCATTGCATTATAAATTATTGTAAAAATTGTTGAATATTTCACTGATTTATCAAATATTGTAAAACAATTGGCAAATCTTTATCCAAGAATATTCACCATCTCTTTTAGTCCCAAGAAATCACAATTCATTTTGCTTTCACTTTTTTCTAATAGGTTTCTGTTCATATTATTTCAATTCTTTCTTACACTAATCCTCATACAATCACCCAAATCAAAAAATGCTAAATTGAACAACCTAATTGTTGAAAATGTTATGTAACTTCTTTCTCACTAAATCATCTTAATTCTAAATAATAATTCAATCTTCAAGAAAAATTGCTACTAATTCAATATTCAAGAATAAATCATTCCTTGTGGAAAAATGAAATCACACTAGCAAGAATGGAAAAATATAATCGGTCATAAAGATAAAGTATATATATTATTTTTTCAAAATGTTAAGCCCTATATTACTTTTGGAGGAAGTTAAATCCAATCACCACTCGTGCAAGAATGAAAGATATGTTCTATGTTACTGACACAACATCCAAGCTCCAGAATTCTCAATTCTGCTTGACCATGAACTACATCCACACATTCATCTAGACTTGTTTCAACATTAATTAATCATATCAAATTCAACCTATGATATCAATTCAAAAAGAAATTTAATATTTTTCAACACTTCTAATTATCAAGAAATCACTTGCATACCCTAAGAGAGATCACACATGCCAAGTAATCAATTGTTTCAGCAATGTAGGATTTACTTACCTTAATTAATGAATTGTTTGAGCAATTTATTAATGCTACAAATGACTAATTGATCCATCAACACACTAATTTCTTATTCCAAATACATGCATTGTATCAACAAATTATCACACCAAAATAATTATGAAATTCTATAGTTATTCAAACTGGGTGAGCTCAGCGACAAGGTGGTCCCTTTCCTCCTAAAAGATATACTTAAAAAAAAACTAATGCTATATATGGTGGGCCCTCTCCTACTATTTCAACAATGTAGTTAATGCTATAAAAAGGCCTTTTCTCTACCCACATTGAAAAGGTCTTTCCTTAATTTTAAGCTAGAGAAATGATTAATTTCTTCACTTTTGATGGCTTCTCTATGAAAGTTTTTAATATTCCTATGACCTACTCTAAGCCAAGTCATTCTCAATGTCAACTCCCATTATTCTTCCTCCTTTTGAAAAATCCACTCCCAATACCTTAAAGCTACTTGTTTCTATATAAGAAAAGAGTTTGATATTCCTTCTCTCAAGTTAGTCCTTTTCTTTTCTTTTTGTTTTACCTTTTCCCCTCTTCAAAATTTTTTCTAAGGTGGTCCTCAGTACTCAAATATCAAGAAATATTATTTTTTGTTTGAAATGTAACTTAACTAAATGACACTCTATATTTGCTCTATATTGAAAAGGACAAATGACAAAGGAATATGATGGCTTGGGGAAAGTTACCGAAGGACATGATTATTCATAGTAAATGGCTTGTCAAGATGGAGGCCAATTAATTACAAAAGATATTCCCTTTCACATGGGCTATATTAAAGATCATGAAAACCATTTAACAACACATGAATGTATGCTTTAAGAGTGTGATCAATGAAAGTTACAAATACATAAAATGAAACCCTTGAGAGGAAAACATTTATCCTAAGTTATAAAAGTACCTTCAATCATGTAGTTAAATGTAAGCTGTGACGTATCAAGTCCATCAACTACCTTACAAGTTATGTCTGATATAAGTATTAACAATCCCCATAAAAATAATAGATGTTCAAGGTCATAGTGATAGCAAAGTTTCACAAATATTATATTATGAAGTCACCATTAGGAAACTTAGGCATTTTGGGTTAAAATCTTCACAAGTAATAGAATTCCATTCATACCAAGGAATATATGTAACTGCAAGGGCGTAATGATAAAATGCGTCAGTAAACATGTTAAGTAAAGATCAAGCCATATATGGGACAACATCCACACATAGAAGAGTGTATTTCTCAAATAAGAAAAACGGACATGAACAAGTAATTAATTCAAAGTTCCCAATCAGTGCATAAGAAGCATAGGAAATAACAATTATCACCACTCATACAATTACATAAAGAATGCTATATTGAACAAATTTCAAACTTACGAACTAAGATAGTTCATGTTAGGTAAAATCACAAGTGAGATAAAGTCGTAACGACAATACGAGTCATATATCAACTACAGAAGGACACTCAAAGCTACAAGCATTATAAATATGGAAAATATCACATTTTCAACTCAATGCTGAAGTTAATTTATCAAGTATGATAAAAAAAATAAAAAATGATCAATCTATATATGTTTACTACTACACAAAGACCCTTATTATTTTTTTTGGGTTGTATTTTTTTTAGGGACATTACATATTAATGAACTAGTCCACTATGATACTCATTATAGAAGTTGATAAATAACTAGAACTATAAAGATGACTTTAAACTATGTGAACTTTGGCAAACCATCAACAAATCTATTCCCACACATTTGAGGTCTGATTGTTTTATTCACGTTTGTTCCCTTTAATTCTATTCTCTTTAGAGTATAAACTTATATCTTTGACTCTCATTTTTTTTTCTATTAGTTCCCTCTTATAACAAAATCCTAATAATGATAAAGACTAATAATATCTACCCATTAAGCCAAGGCACCATTGGCTATATTTTACATTTTTAACAAATTAAAACTTTACTTCCTCCTCAATACTCCATATATTCTCCAATGTGTACTTCCATCTTATAAAAAAAATAATCTCTTTGATCTTCGATAAATTAAATTTACCATTTTCATTTCAATTTATTATTGGATTATTTTATTTCATTTCACATGCAACACTTTATGTATTTTTATTTCTATTCTTTTTTTCCTTCTTAATTTTTAACATTATTTTACACCATTCTTTCAAATAAGTTAAATAATAATTACTGAAAACTAAGCACATATTTTACTTAAACATAAATAAAGTGAGAAAAAAATACACCTTGTTATCAACTCAAATAAAATAGTCAAGTTTGTTTATTTTAGGTGATAGGAAATTATTGAAAAATAAATTTCTAAATTTACTGTGGCTCGTTTTTTAGAGATTTAGGTATGTAATAAAGTTTGAAGAACATTTGATTTATTTTTTCCTTCAAAAAATTCAAAAATAAGGTTTCGATTGCTTAGGCAGACATTTCAACTATTTATTAGCCACTGAAAACAGAGCTTTCGGCAGCTAAAGCGTAAAATTCAGGACTATTTTAGCCACCGAAAGCACAGAAGCTTGGAAACGGTCAACATCTCTTGGTAAAACTCAATTTTATTAGTCGTGGAGAGGCCGTTTTACATGCCCAAATAGTCGATTGACAACTAGAAACCCTAATATTTCCAATGGTACTTTCAGATATACATTTATAGCTTGGAACGATAGTCAAAAGTCCCCTGCAAGATGAGGCATCATTTTCACGAATGTGGCATTTTGAAATGATGATCCTGGGCGAACAAAAGATCATTTTGAGAAATAGTCAAAAGATTTTGTGCCTGAAATTACAAAGAACAATAAAATCTCTCAGTTTTTCTATAGGTTTCACATATTGGAAGAATCAAATCCATCTCCGAGCCTTAAATTTTAGATCTCATAATTTCCCTGCTTGACACATTTTTCTCAAATACAGATATCGGGAAAATGAAAATGAATATAAAATAACTGAGAGAGGTTGTTTCTCATAATAAACCAAATATAAATAACCTATCTCATTTTTCCTATAGGTGTCATATATTTGGAGAACCAAATCCATCTCTGATCCCTAGTTTAGACCGAAATTTCAAGGCGCTCCAAGCCACCAAAATTGATGTTTTTACTATGAACAGTCATCATTTTCAAATGCTGATTTTGAGATATTGGAGTTTAAAAAAATTTTAGAGGTTTGTGTTCCTAACTTGTCATAGAACAATAACCTCTCTCATTTTCCCTACAGGTGTTGAATATTGGGAGAATCAAGTCCATCTTTGAGACCTAATTTGCGGATCTCAAAATTTTCGTATTTGACACATGTTTTTAAAATACATATCTAGGGAAAATGAAAATGAATATAAGATAACTGAGAAATATTTTCTCTTATAACATACCAGTATACAAAAAATTCTCTCAGGTTTCCAAAATATGTTTTTATTTGAGAGATATAGGTCAATATCAGAGCAACATATTTCCATAAATTTCTGAATTTTCCAACCACCTCACAAATTTGGATTTGAGATAGGAAAAGAGGTTATCAGATCCAACTTTTGAGGATCTTGAAACTGATTTGTAATTGCTATTTAAGCTAATTGAATAATGATTGTAAATGGTTCGAATTCAGAGACTTTTAGACCTTTATTGTAACATATTCTTCATCATTTAATATAAGTTTTTTTGCCATTATATGTTCTGGTTCCATCTCTTTTCTATTCTGTACTTGTGCTTGGATGTTTGATTCAGGTTTATTCTTTTTGTCTAATATTAGATAGCTATCATCCTATCTCTATGTTGATGAGTTGAATTGCAAGTATATTTCCTTTTTACGATTATCCATTCATATGTGAGTGCCTTATATATGAATCTTCCAACATAGTGAGTTCTTCATTGATTCACCTTTAATACAAACCCTCTGAACATTGATAGTTATAAGCCTTATCTATTTGATTGAGTATTATGCATGTCTTGATTGAGTGAGGTATTATTGGTTATCTGACTTGATCCATTGAGAAAACCATTAAAAATATTGAAGTTACCAGGCATCCTTGAGCTGCAACCTAGAGGAGTTTCCTGGAGAGCTAACACACCTTAAAAAACTTAACCCCTTTCAATATTTGTAATTTTTTTATTATGTAAACTATGACTAACTACTTACATCAAACAACAAAAATCAAATCCATTTTCAAATTTACCTTAGGTTTGTTACTTACATGAATAACTTATTCCCTTGCCTAAAGAAGAAAATAAATAGATAACCAATAAAAAAAATTATTTTAAATATTATTTAAAATTACAATTACAATTGGATTAAACATAAGCATATAATATAAATATCCAAAAAATTAACTTAATTGCAATCTATCTCCAATTTTTTTTTTAGCTTACTACTACAAACATAATATATAAATATGAAATATTATACTAACTTGCAAGTTTACCTCTTACCCGTGGTCCAAAATTTACTTTTTAACTTATTATTTTAAACCTAATATAAATTTGGAATCTTATACTGAATTCTAAGTTTACCTCTTACCCCTGCTCTAAAATTTACTCTTTAACTTATTATTTTAGACATAATATAAAAACCTTTAGTATGTAACCAATATAAAACTAATATATAATATATATGCAGTTGCTTAATATTCATAATAAATTTACCAGACTGGGCAATTGTAATGGTTTGGTCATAGCATCATAGATCTACACCTCCAATATATACTCCGAAGCCTCCCATCCCATTAAAATCGAAACACATGAATAAATCAAAACAAATGTGATCATTACTGTTAGATTGACTAGTAAATGTAGACTAATAGTAAAAGCAGTTGGTAAAATTGAAATCAGAATGGTTTTTAATATTCTTCAAATTTCATTTTGTGGCTAAGTATACCAACTTGAAATCAAAATGATTTTGAATATTCTTTAAATTTTGTTTTGGTGTTAAATATAGTAATCGACATGTATATATATATATATA